>JALPQI010000952.1:0-195987 GCA_025490895.1 Thaumatotibia leucotreta | reverse complement strand
GTGTGCGGCCATGTGCGTAAATGGATATTTTCTGTTAAGGTCAGGCTATTCTTTAATCACTACATAGTATAACGAATATAAATTCACGGAAGACCAGCGTCAAGGTACCTAACAAGTATCTTGACATAAAGCTGAGTGAAAAACTTTTCAGTGACGCTTTAAAATTAATGATATGTTGTAGTTTGTACCTATGTTTGTATTTTAAGCGCACTGAACAAATTATTTTTCATTTTTTCTTATAAAATAAAGTCACTTTTTCTGTCCCTATGTCCTTTGTACGCTTAAATCTTTCAAACTAAGCAACGGATTTTGATGATATTTTTTTAATAGGTAGAGTAATTCAAGAGGAAGGTTTTTATGTAGGTAGGTATAGTACCCGTGCGAAGCCGGGGCGGGTCGCTAGTTAATTATAGTTGCCGATTTTTAAGAATGAACATTAGACAGTTAAGAAATGAGCCTTATATTTATGACGTTAAGACTATCGGAAAAACGGTGAGTCTTACCCTCATATTAATAAGGATTAATCTATAACTGTAAAATGTTCATTCTTAGAAATCGGCAACTATAGGTACCTAGTGTACCTACTGTTTATCAAGTTTATTCGCCGCCTGGTGACGGCAGTAAGAATACATTTGTCACCCCAAATCTTGCAGGTGTCGTAAAAGGCGACTAAGGGATTGAAGTGTCAATGAATATTACTTTATAGAAAATTGATGATGGGCAGCAGTATCATCATAGTTGAAACACTACCCTCGTCCTGCCCGTCATACTAAGCTTGAGCTATTGAAATTTAAAACGAATGAGTTTGAAAATATAGTCGCTTTTCTTTTGTTCAAAAAAATCGAATATGTCCTTATAAATTACATTGGGCAGGAGTAGGCTACTGCGATCACCAAATAGTTTGGTACATACTTTTTTTTGTACACCTTATTTTGTCTTTGACTGTACCTGCTGTTACTAAGAGTAGCACTCTTACCTAAATACTATCTTCCTTCCACGACTTTAGCATATCTTGTCTTTGAAGAAAACTCGCGATTTATGCACCGCTACTTCGCTACCCGTTTATCTTTTTTTTCTTTTTATTGCTGTCAAACATAATTATGCGCTAGGGCCGCTGACTCAAAACGAAAGTACCGGTCCGTCGTCCCCTTAACAATGACATCACTAAGGTAACATCGAAATGTGTAAGTCATTGGTCACTAACCACAACAACCGCTCGCGCGGCGGCCGCGTCTCGAACTACCTCGGAAAAGTTCGGAAAACCTCGGAAAAGTTCGGAAACTCTCGGGAAGTTCGAAAAGTGGACAATATGTGGACGCGAGTGCTATGAGGATTTGGATGTGAAATTGATCGGGATATTTTTTTTATTTAAATTGAGAGGTAAGCGAGCTACCCGCGTAATGTAAGTCACTTATAGTTGGAAATTTCTAAGAATGAACTTTTGACAGTTATAGATTAAACCTTATTAATATGAGGGTAGCTAACCGTTTTTCCGATAGTCTTAACGTCATATAAAAAGCTGATTTCTAAAGTGTCAAAAGTAAATTCTTAGAAATTTCCAACTATAGTAGGGTATTTCTTATAAAGTTTGACAGGTGTGTCACGTTCATATTTGAAAGTTAAGGGTTTCGGAAGTCCAACATTTTGATATTTATTTGTGAAGTAGCCCCTTCGTCGAACTTTCTGTTTATGTATAAAAATATATCTACAAAATTAAGTATAGGTAACGTAAACTTTCTGTACGTGTCTATGACAACTCATAAAACTATAATTTTGAGAAATACCCTAATCGTGGTAAACTGTGGTATTTCACCATAATTACAAGTGTGATAATTGTAAAATATCACTTTTGGGTGTTTCTATCATTTCGTGCAAAATGGGAGAATTTGGGAGAATTTTTTATTTTCATTTTTTTGTTGTGGAAATGGTAAGACTTACGAAAAAGAAACATTAATCTATAATACATTTTCAATTGTACGCAAAATTGACCGATTTATGATAAAAGATTTTTCCAAAAGAAATGGTAATGACGTATAGAATATGGGAATGAATATGCGATGTCGGTAATGATAGGTCAAAAAAAGAAATAACGTAGTCGAAAGTTTAAGTTTGAATTTTGAGATCTTTTAATGAATAACTTGTTATATTTGGAATATACCTACTGAAAATATAGTTTTGAATATTACTTGTTACTTTCAACAGTCAGGTGCATGATAAAAAACGAGAATGGTAATTAACATAAGATGGTGGCAATAATTTAATACTGAAATTCATTACCATAATTTTTAGTCCATTACCGTTCTCTTTAGTATGTTAACAGTAAATTACGGTAATGACAAGAATGGTAATGACTTTTCCTTTCCTTTTGTTGATTAACTCTTTAAAAATAAATGCAATTGCAGGTCCATTCATTCACTAAGCATTCGAATAGAATATTCATTATTTAAGTATTCACAGTTCAATAAAACATTTAAAAAAATAATATCAAAACAGTGCAAATGGTAATGAAAAAAAAAACTGTACCAAATCCAAAACTCCGCCGCGATATATTTTTTCATAAAAAAATGGCACACGTCCGTCTTGTTCACTGTTTACTAGCCGACTGAGGTGGGGATCGCTGACAAAGGGAAATTCGTATAGAATAACATTTGCAATGCCTACTGGCCAATTCCGTTGTTGCAAACTATATATATGGTAATGAAATTATTTTCTTGACAAAAAGATTTTGCTGCAGTGGATTTAAATATTCAGTGTTAAAACTGTTACACCACTAAACTTCCATTCCCTTATAAATACTTCATCTAAATTAAGTGGTTAAATCAAAGTAGTACATGTAATAGTTATGTAATTCGCTCTCAAATCGGTAAATCTAGGTTCTGACCGGTGATGGTAATGAGTTTTTAGCATGTTTATATTTTATTTATATATTTTATGTTGCAATAATAGAATTAATTTTAGATGCTAAGTATACCTATGAACCTCACGCAACATATAAAAAATATTTGAAATGAATTTAGGAGTTAGTTTATTTTTTATTTCAGCAAACATATGATTTGCACGAAATGATAGAAACACCCTTTTACTGACGTCACAGGCCTCCGTAGGCCCGCCCTTAAAGCTCGATTTGCATGCTTCAATAATTCCTTTGAAAATACACCTATAACAATTAAATGGTTTGTTACCATTACCTACCACAAATTACAAATTAACCAACCCCCCGCTGGATATGCATGCCATCGAAAAAATATCAAAAATTTTAATATTCGATTTTTCAGGTAGGTACATAAATAATAATTAAAACGGAAAAAAAGGAAATATGTAAATATGTTACCCATTTTTGTGTTACGTTTGATTTACTATAGTTATTTGCTATGGTTTTTTTATGTAATTTATAAGTTTTGTATCATTTTTACGAAGTCTCGGTCTCGGTCTCGGCCGAGATAAAAATATGGGTCTCGGTCGAACCTTAAATTATTTACAACTGACCCAAAACATAATCACATTCAATTAGATTAGTTTAAATACATTTAAAAATTACAGTGTGATTACTGATTAGCTCAGTAATCTTATCGAGCATTATTTTGACACATCACCAACATCGAAAAAAAAAAGACTATAAAATAACTATTTACCATATTTAACAGACTAAAGAGTCTACCACGCAAAAGTAAAGTCTATTAGTATAGAGAATATGACTGAAGTAGTCAAACCGTGGAAAGTGTATCGGGTTCCGCCCCCGCTGACGCACGCTTAAATAAATTTTATTGCTTTGACAAAATATTGATAAAAAATCATCCTTGGCATTTAAAAATATGTTCTATGGGCGGTCAACTAGGCGAACATATTTTAGAATTTTGTGAGTTTTTCTGCTGACAAGCAAATGAGGGTTTTCTCGAAAACGTATGCCACTATTTGGCGCCACTTAGCCGTAAGGTCCCGCTAAGAAACACATATATCTAGCCCAAAAATTTTTATTTTTTTATATCATTTTATTAACTCATACAAAACATTTAAAGACGAGACTATAGGCGCTCTGATAATTTAGTCAAGTTTCTGGACCTGACGCCTCAGTGCTGCTGCCCTGGTGAACGTCATTTCAGAAAACCCTCATTCGCCAGTCTTGAGTCTAGATATTAATATTATTAATCAAATACCTGGGGGGTTACATTGACGTATTAAGTTAATGGATTCACTTTAGGTTCAGGGAAAGGGACAGTGATATAGGACTCGTATAGCCTTGTCTCTTTATCTCGACCTAAAATGAACCGCATTTTAGTAAGTCATGGTAACCCCCCTGCACGTTACGTGTGTTGTGGGTAGTTATAGTTTAGGTATTCTAGACTCCCTCTGAGTCTGCCTGCGACCACGGGTGTAACGTCATGACCAAAACGTCGCTATAATATTAATAAAATAATAACAATAACATGTTTATTGCATACCATGGTATTTAAGATGTTGCAAGATTATTGTATGTACGTATCACATGGACCGTTGGGTTGTTGCAAGATATTCGTATAAATGATAACTAGCTTAAGAAGATTATTTATTTATTTATAAGTACCTAAGTTACTTAAGTATATGTGATTTTTAGTAGGATTAACGTAAGCTTGGAAGCAAAGGAGTGGTAAAATAGAACAATTAAACCGTCATTTAAGGATTTGCTTGGATATCGACGGACACGAAATAATACCCACATATATAAATCTTAGCTGGAACGAGGAACACTGGGCAACAGGTGAGACATTTTTGAATATTCGGCAGTTTCTCCAATCGTAGGTGTCCATAGGTTACCCGCTTATCATCGGGCGGACCGTGTTTTGTTCAAAATATAAAATGTATTCAAATAACTTGAACAGATCAGTAGAAAATTGCTACTTACTTTTGCTAAGCAAAATTACAATTTGTTACAAGTCACAAGAAACACCGACAACAAATTCTGACGGAGGATTCCACATGATATGCCGATTGTCACGACCTTCGTAAAATAAAAACTAGTTTATTAACGATATGCCTGGACCTGACGAAAAATGAGCCACTTCTCGCACTAGAGTGTAAAAAAGTCACCATCTGTACTAAAAAGGTTTTTTTCAGTCTGTCGCCATTATTACCCCAAATTTATCCGAACCGTCTTCATCTCCGTAAACTATAACAGCAGTCCATGAGCAGTCCTACAGTGAACATAGAAATCCGCACGGGGATTGTATTTTAATTATATTGTCACTTAGTGACGCCTTCGCTGGGGTGACAAAGACAAATCCTCGAAATTTACGAATTTCGGTGATAGCGGTAGCAGGGGGTCGCGTTTTATAAAGTTACAATTTACAAATTTTGCTGTTTGTCTCTCTTTCCAGCCAAATTGTAAAATGTAACTTTATAAAACGCGACCCTGGAGACAATGACAAACTCACCAACAGAAGTTTTAGGTATAACTGGTATAAGAGCTGTTGACCACTTTTCTCCAAACAGCCCGTTTTCCTCCAGCCTAGGTAGGTACTACAGAACAACACAAATCATAATATTTCATAAACTAACTTCATTAGTTGCATACAATTTGACCGGTCGTTGTCACTCGGATTCATTGACATAAATGTAATGCAATTAGAATTAAATCACCTTTCAGACCTCCAAGGACAACATTCAGACTTGGGTATTTTTACGTTTGTACTCGCAATTAATTTTAGATTTTGGAATATTTGTTTGTCTTTTGGAATCACGGGCCGTGCCTACAAATTCTGATCTTATGATAGGCTTGCATAGGGATATACATAATTATGTAGAACCAATACTTAGAGAAGAGGCTCTTTGAGTTTCTTCGAAGCTACGTTGTACGCAAAGGTTTAGGAATTAATTGGAATTTTTGTAGTAAAATATCGCCAACCAAGTCTTTTTTTAAATTTAGCACTTAATTTGTCGTTACAAATCTGACTGAAATTAAGGTTTTTTTAATCTCACGCTATTTGGGTGTCCCTAAAAGTGAAAATGATTGATGGGTCTACGTTTTTACGACCTTTTGTATATTGTGATAACTCCAACTCTTCTCGTGGGGTGGGTCAAAATTTTTTTCGTTGTCTTGTTTCATACCACTCTGTCACGCTTTTAGTTGCTGGCCTACTACCGTGAAAATCGAAATTCGTAAATTTCGAGGATTTTCTCTGTCACTCAAACAAAGGCGTCATTAGAGTGAGAGAGACAAATCCTCGAAATTTACGAATTTCGTTTTACGCGGTAGGGCTGCTGTTTCGACTCAGTAATAATCTATATAAAAAAAAATCCGGTGCACTTGTAGATATTTTCTTTTTCACGCTAGATTTTAATCCATACATCAAAAATTGGAAACAAAACATCATCTCATACAAAAATCACAACTGTGTCACGTTTTTTAGGGACACAAAATAAGACAACGATAAGAATTTTGACCCGGGTGTCGTAAGAGTCGACTAAGGGTATATCTTTTTCGTATTTTACGGAAACGTCCCATTTAACTTTCTTTCTCCAATCATCAACTTAAATAGTGAAATTGACATTGAAGGTCATTGTGACAGCAATACGATTTCGGACATTTCCGAAATACGAAGGCAAAGGATTACGTTGTATTTACCTACAGAATTATATTTTTAAATACGTACTAGTCGACAGTCGTACTACTACGGGTCGAGGTCATGGAAATTTATTGTCAGTGGCTGCGATTGAACCTATAGAGGGCGCTGAGGTGAAAATCTTCAGAAATATTGTAGTACGTACCTAGTAAAGACACACAAGTTACACTTCAAAATACGTATTTTTCGAGGAATGGTCTCTATCAATATGGTCACTCCAACGAAATCGTCATTAGAATGACAGAGAAAAATCCTAACTTGCGGATTTAAGAAAGCGGTACTGCCGATTTTTCATATCTAAGCAAGTAGGCACATTGTATGATCGTAACTTACTGCAAAAAAATAATGGAAAATTAGGAAACTTTCTATCTCAGGTATTACAATAATTCGTAATTCTGAAAAAAGTACAAAAATGAGTTTTATTATTTTAAGTTTATTTGAGGTTATGTAGAGGTACATAATCTTTGTATATTTCAATCGTTGACTTTAACTTATAAATGAATCACTTAAACAAAAACCAAAAAAAAAAAATTAAAAATATGTATTATCGAAATAATCCTCTTATAAATATGACACGACGACGTTCTTATTATTTACCCAGAAAGTCTCAGTGCACTTTCTGGGTAAATAATAAGAACGTCGTCGTGTCATATTTATACATTATACATATTGTTATGTACACTCGACCAATTGGAACCCTAGGCCACTCTAGAACCATGTCAAAATGAAAAGTCGTTTGAAATGTCTTACAATCTGATTGATAACGTTACTTTGACATGGTTCCTGAGTGGCCTAGGGTTCCAATTGGTTGACTGTACCTTATTTAGCGTTCCACTGTAGGTGTATTTAATTACATGTTTCAAAGATGTGGTAATTTCCACCTGGAATAAATACCTGTAAATCTTTTTAAAATCGAAGTGAGTTCAATGAATGCAAATTCGCAAAAAAATAAATAAATTTAATAATTTAAATGCAAAAAGCCCTATTGTGTTTCCATATTTTAATTAATATTCATTATGTTCTGAAATGATGGGGTTTCCATGTATATTTAGGTAAACTAAGAAAAAAAGTCAGTTTTGTAATGACGAAAATTGGGTGTGGCATCCAGTCAAAGACAAAATAAGGTGTAAGTACACAAAAATGTTCAAAAATATGTCCCAGTGCACTCTAATTCTGTGTAAAGGTGCATTCAAACCAAGCGAACATTCGCTATTCTAACCTCCCACTCTACGAAATTCGATCGTTACACAAAACGTGATTGGTTGATTTCGTAGAGCGGGGGCTAGAACAGCGAATGCTCTTTTGGTCTGAATGCACCTTAATAAGAACGTCGTAACATATTTATGACCGGATTCTTTCGCTACTTATTTTTGCACTTGACTGTCTAATCATCCAATTAGATTTTCAAATACTTACCTACTATAAATAAGTGTCTTCCTTCAAGTTTTTATATGTGTATATCTTTGACGTGGCAAGGTGAAGGTCGCAAGTCAAATTCATTCATAACATGAATGAAACCTTTCAAAACACACTTCGAACAGGTTTCTTTTCCGCAGTTTCGGCATTTTAATTGTAACGGACCGGTTGACATAATATTAATAATAATCATCAGTATAAACTCAGTCTACTGCTGGACGGCCTCTCATATTACCTAGGTGTATGGGCGTGGGCGCATTAAGGTGCATTTAGACCAAACGAGCATTCGCTCATTCTATCCCCCACTCTACGAATTCTGAATTTGTCATCATCCCAACTCTTCCAATGGGTGTCGTACCTACTACCGTTCGGGTCTAATAATATGTATACAATTTTGATCCTTGTGCCTTTGACATACGTTCCGAAATGTATACATATTATTAGACGTGACTGTAGGTACATAAGAGTTGACTAAGATTATGTAATAAGATAAGCATTAATTTAGGTGGAACAATTCGTTTTACATTTTGTTTGACGAAATCATATAAAACATTTAGCAAACAGATTTATTGGCCATACGAAGGTTACTAAGATACAATCATTATAAGAACTTGGATCTCACATTATCGTAGCTATTAAAAACGAATTTAATCGTAAATAAGTATCGTTTTCGATCAAATGATCCATGATGACCAAAATAAATAATTAAGGTATTGGTCTTTTGACTATTTTTCTATCATCATCATCATCCCCCATCATTCCCTTCTGGACCTCCACATGTACCGGTTAGACGCGACCTGCATCCAGCGTGTCCCGGCGACCTTCACAAGGTCGTCTGTCCGTCTTGTGGTGGACCATAGAGTATATTGAATAATTGGGGTGGACGTCCTACGCTGCGTTTGCCTAACCGTGGTATCTACTCGAGCACTTTTCGACCCCATCATTTTTCTATAGATATAGATATTTTATTGTCATGACGGATGTAAATATGTAACCGTTACCGGGCTTCCTTAAATATGCTAGGAAGATAATAAATAATATTTAATTAAAATGAGTAGCAATACCAAATACCAAACTGTATAAATACAGGGTGTTTTCTTAATTGTGTATCTAATGTACCTTATCGACAGTCTTTTAAAATATCCCACCTCCAGCGTTGAACTTGGTGTTTTTACTTTGATATATAAATAACATCTAATATTTAATAAAAGCTAAATCAAAGTTATTTCATAAAACTATTTAATTTGTGCCAAAAACATATGTGGATATTTTTTAAATAAACTGTAGGCCTCCCTTCTTTTCTGTCCTTTAAAAATATTAAAGTAAACATAAAACGACAAAATATTCATACAATCAAGTTTGACGTGTTGGTTACATGTCCTCTGACACGAGAAATCTTCAACATTGTGTTGAACGTGTAAACGGGTCATAGGGCTTCATCAACACATTCAACACGCTGAAGAGGCACTAAGTACCTAATTATATTTTAAATATATGCGTAAATAAACCTTGAAAATAATTAAATATAAATAAAATCATATTTTTGGATACCCTTACACTAATCGACCTAGTCCCACGGTAAGCTCAATTAAGGTTTGTGATGTGGGTACTAGGCGACGATATGTATAATAGATAGATACTTAAATAGACAGCCATGATCAAGGAACAAATATTTGTGATAAATAAATACACAAATAATGCCCTCGCCGGGGTTCGAACCCGGAACCTCCAGCTTCGTAGGCAGGGTCACTACCAACTAGGCAACGGAGGCTGACAAATAGATGAGAGATTAGAAACAAAATATTATATAAATTAAATATATCTACTAAATATTATGATTTATAAGCATTGAATATGTTTTAAAAACAAGTTAACTAAAATATTTCTTGTTTATTTCAAAATATGTGCCTATAAGTACATATTGTTGCTAAGTCTACTCTTTAAAAGTTTTGCATTTGCTTTACATATCGTCGATTGTAATATGAATTAATGTACCTATATAACCACCAAAATGACGAAATTGAGTTAAGTATACCGATCGACTGCAAATTTTCTGATCTATCGAACGGTGTATAAAATATTTAATTAAATTTAAAGAAAAAATTTTCGAATACGTTAACAAAAACTTTGCCATTTTATATTAGGTTTCGACGTTTTTTATTAAAGTATTAAAGGTTTCAAGCCATGGCCTGGGCTACGTTCTGAAAATCATATAGGTATACATATAATTATGTACTATATATTATTATTGTCATAAATGTATTATTGTTTCAGGGATCGGATGCTACTTATAAGCCATGGCGTTCAACACTACACGAGAAGCCAAATTAGTGGCGAGAAGTAAGTGCTTGCATGCGATATTATATTCCGCTCCGATTCCGCTTTTTCATATTTTGCCTGACAGGAGACTGAACCTGTAGGGCGTTTGTGCAGTGTGCACTACACTGACTTTTACCGTCCGGTAGTCCGGTTTTTTACGGTCCGATATGCCACGCCATTAAATGTATATAGTAGCTTGTGCATAGGGCTCCCGATATACGTACTATTCGCCGAACCGTAGCTCCGTGTTCTTAACCCCGGCGGTACTAAGATCACGAATTTCACAGTCACGCCGAGATACGTACCCGAATCTTTGTTTGTATACGTATCTACGAATCTTGGCTTCGTTCTGGCTACGACTGCTCGTGGCATGGATCCGGCCGGACCAATTACTATGCAAACAAATAAGGCCTATTATTGAATAACAGCTTGTTTTAAAAGTACGTATTGAGTATTATACTCTGAATCGGGACGAACGGTATTTTATTGATTAGACTTGCATTTTTCGTATCGATTTATGTTATAGAATAACGTGGTAGGTAATGTATACTGTGTTCTATATAACAAGCGACGGTGTTATTTATGGATTAGAATTTATATTGTGATTTTGAATCAGCAGATAGAAAAATTCAAAAAGAATGTTAAAAATATCTGGCCAAATTGCTATACATAAAAGATAATACAGTCGGTCATTTAAGTTTATTACCTGACAGGGCGGCCCTTTTGTAGATAAGACCTATACTAAGAATTTGCACGCGTAAAGTAGCTAACAATAGTTTGTCTGCGATGTAATTGACCACACGTGGTAATTTTACTCATAAATATGTTAACTTGGGCTTTACCTGGTACACCTTTTGTTTGTGAAGTTGAATGAAATAGCCGCATCTTTGTTTTGATATAGATAAGCAGGGATGTTTTAGTAAATTTGAAAAGGGCAATTTCGGGTTTTGGTTTTATACGTGTTTAGTCACTAATAAGATTGCAGGCCGGACAGACTTAGCGAGAGTTTAGTCGAATTTAAATTAATTGTTTTTTTATTATTTTGTCACGTTTTTGTATTGTTACTATTGGTAAGAAGATAGCGTTTTTAAAGTGTATTAATAATGAAGATCAGTTGGGTGTGGAGTTATGGCACCAGGGTCGGTGACACGGCTTTATGCACTTTGTGCAATGATCGTACGAACAATGAGTTTTCGTGTCGTGGTGGTACAACAGGATCGATAGGAAAGCATTTGAAAGCGGTGCACCTAAAATCTCCCGTCATCGTCACGACATCCAATGAGTTAGTATATTGTATTTTTTAATTATATGGCTTTTTAATATCCTTTTATATTTTAAAAGTTCCTTATTTTGTAGGAAATAACGCTGTAAATTTGTATATTTATGACGCATTTATTTTGTTCCTGAGTTATGGGTTTCCTAGTATAGATTAATCGTTGTCTGGTACCCTCAATATTGATTTATGTATTTATTTATATCAACTTTATTGCACGAAAGAAAACTTAAATTATGATATTTAGAACTTAGAAAAATATTTACTCCGCACTGTGTTATGTATTTTTTAACTTCCGTTCACATCTCATTATTAAATTAGGTAATTAATACATGACAATGTGTCAGTTTTTATTAATATTGAACTCAGAAAAAATATATATTTTATAATTCTGCCCTCCTTACCTTAAAAAGTAAAATATTAATATGTAAAATTTAATCTCAGTACGTAGGTATACACATTATCATACTGAAATTAAGTACAACTAAGTTATCGCACTTTACGTTAGAAAGGCAATTAGGTAACCACTAAATTAGATTCACAAATATCACGAAACATTCTCATCCGTTTTCCTTAGTCCTTAAAGACAACGCATCGAATCGTCACTCAACAACGCGGGTGGAACGGATCTGCGTGTAATTAAGATACGTATCCCCGTGTACACGTGTATACGTAACTTTATTGATACGTAGCCGTGTAACACGCAGGAAACGGGCCTTAAAACCGTGGCCGTGTAACACGGCAACGGGGATCCGGCTACGGTTACACAAAACACGGTCACGACCACGAGCCCTAGTTGTGCACTATACGTAATTTTACCGTCAGACATTTCACTTTTCCCCATTCCGGACAGTATTTTTCCGATCCGAGATGACAGCTATGAAAAACGTGTTAATGCTTGTGCACTGCGTCCGGAATCGCGCTGACTTTTACCGTCCCCGATAGTCCGATTTAAAAAAATTGAACCGTGAAAAACTGGACTACCAATTAAATAATGGCAAGACGGACAAGTGCACAAGCCAATCATCCGTTTTTTTCATGCTACTATGCCGCACCTCCGAGTAAAAAGACGGACAAGTGCACGAGCCAATCATGCGTTTTTTTCATGCCATATCGGACCATGAAAACTCGGTCTGCCGGACAGTAAAATTCATTGTGGTGCACAATCGCCCGTAAAGTGTCAGTTTACGCGATGTTGCCCGTTGTTATAATTTTATTTAAATATATTACATTATTTTATTAAATATAATCGCTTTAATCTTTGGCAGTATAGTTTACTAAGGTACGTCGGGGTAGTATTGTACCGAGGAGAAGTTTCATAAGTTGAAGAATGTTCTCGGGAATCTGAATTTGATAAATAATCTAATCAAGCCAAGACCGTACTAGATATATTTATTTATTTATTATTTATTTTATTTTATTATTCAAATATATATATATGCCTACGAAATATATATATATATATATATATGCCTTACGAGTTAGGTACATTGACTGCCTTGTATACCTAGGTACTCATTTCCGATAAAAAATAATTATCCGATCTTAATCAAAGCAAAGCAGCTTGGTAGACAATAAGTACCCTGTAGTATCTATTAATATTAAGGGTGCGGCTCCACTGAGGCGGAGCGGAGCGGAGCTATGGGAGCTCGGCCAATGAGACCACATCACAGTGTTTCGAATTCGAATTTGAAGAATGTGATTGGTCAATTTTGCACAGCTCCGCTTCAGTGGAGCCGTAGCCTAAGTTCGCCATTTGCACATTATGTTCTGTTATTGTTATTGCTTATTGTGCAACAGAATTGAAATAAATAACGATGAATTGCAGGAAGACTGGTGATAGCGTTCTTCGCCGGGGTGCTGAGCATCATCATCTCTACCATTTTGATGGCGATCGACCCTGTCCACATCATAGCTAAGTATGTAAGTATCTAATCCATAGACTACTTATACAGCTTATATATAATTTAATATACACCGTGTTTTTATTGATTTCCGCTAAATTGGACAGGTTACTTGGGATATTAATAGAAGTTGCCTGGTATATCGGCTTTTGATAATATCGTAAAAAATATTTTTTTTTTCGTTTTCATACGTAATAATTGTAATGGCAAGTATGAGAGAACCTTAAGAATAAGATTCCACGTGACTGATGGCACATGTCAAAATAAGTAACATTAGGATGTACCTAATGAAGGTTGCATTGCAGTA
The DNA here is from genome assembly GCA_025490895.1 of Thaumatotibia leucotreta. NCBI lineage: Eukaryota > Metazoa > Arthropoda > Insecta > Lepidoptera > Tortricidae > Thaumatotibia > Thaumatotibia leucotreta. The sequence goes on along the minus strand of JALPQI010000952.1, from coordinate 182,172 downwards.
CACTTGTTCAATCATTAAACTTATTTTTTTAATAACTCAATAACAGTAAGAGTTAAGACACTAGTTTCTTAGAGAAATTGATTATTTTTGACCTAAATAAGCTTCCCTTTAATTTAACGGAAATCAATAAAAACCCGGTGTATAATAAAATTATACTAACTACTTATTCATTAATATTTAATTTAATTTTCAATGGAAACACTTGCAGGTTGAGCCAAGATGCTTCTGCAATCGTATACGATAAACGATAAGCAATAAATGTATCAGCTTGATAGATTTGAACGAAAAGTCACGTGACCATTTCCATACATTATAATGGTCACTTGACTTATCGCTTATCGTATAGACCTAAACTATAGCAAAACGGCATCTTCGTTAGGCCTGCTGTTAGTCATTATTTTGGTTGTTACTGTGTTGTTGCAACACTATTGACCTTTGTTACAAAAATGGGTTAGTATTCTAGAACAAATTAGCCAATAAAACTGTCTTCGAAATAATGTAGACGTATACGAGTATAATACGAACACTATAAAAAACAATCTTGTGCCGTTATAATAGGTTCCGAAATAATCGTAAATTTGAAAATCGAAAATTATGAACAATTGTCTTTTGTACCCTAATTAAAGTGACTTTTCGACACTTTTCGACTCTATTCAGTGGTAATAAAGTTGAATAGTGATAGATCACATTTTTTGTTTATACCTAATTGGAAAAATGGAGATAGTTGTTACAAATTGCCGATTTACGTTGTCCGCTAGTCCTTCAATATTCATCGGTCACTGCACTTTTAAAAGTTGATCTGAATCATTATTTGCCTACTTGTCTAACTAAACATTATCTAGCATAAATTGATCCCTTCTTTAGTCACTTTTATTCATCACGATAGTTAAATCCAACACTGGTTTTTAAGTAACTATATTTTTGTGAGTAAGAGTTTTGATTTAGCATTCTATCGGCTTCTGGTCAAGGTGGGACGTGATATAGAATACAAAAGGTTTGTGAAATATATACTCTCGTTTTGGTTTAGCAATCAAATGTAGGGTACGAATATGGGCCAGTAGTATGGGCCAGTATAATAATACTTATGTAGTTTCTTATTAGGTATATTTAATTACTAGCGACCCGCCCCGGCTGCGCACGGGTACTATACCTAAGGTCAGTGCTGGAAAGTCCGCCGTATTTTATTTTTAAGGAAAGTCCGTCATATGCGCCTTAATACTGTTGAGTTAGGGATGGAGATCAGTTGGTAGACGGACTTTCCTGATAGACGGTCATACTCGCATTGACCTTACATAAAAACCTTCCTCTTGAATTACTCTACCCATTAAAAAAATCTCATCAAAATCCGTTGCGTAGTTTTAAAGATTTAAGCGTACAAAGGGACATAGGGACAGAAAAAGGGACTTTATTTTATACTATGTAGTGATGTTGACCTCCAATATGAACTGCATATCAAATGATTGAATATATCATTTCAATCATTTAATATGCAGTTCAAATCAAATTCGTCTAACTCCAACAGGTTGATTCACAAGAGTTAGTGGAATTAATGACATCCTAAAATGGTGTGTATGCAGCTCTGTCATATCAACCTGATCTACAGCCAATTTTTGTCACCATCCCAACTGTTCCCGCGGGTGTCGTAAGAGTCGACTAAGGGATTATGGGACTTTCTGTAGCTGGGCGTGTATAGGCGCCATACTAGAACTAGTTGTACTCTGATGGAGGCCTGTTTCCGGTGCAATTAAATGAAACTTATTAATGTTCTTCATGTTCTCTTTGGCCGTATGGTGACGGCAGTAAGAATAAATGTGTCAGCACATGGTCAGCACCCTAACTCTTCCCGTGGGTGTCGTAAGAGGCGACTAAGGGATTCGAAGTGCCACTGACCATTTATTTATTGATGATTGATGATGGGCAGCAGCATCATCATTAGTGGAGTGGACACAATACTGCGATCGCCAACCCGCTTTCCCAGCGTAGCGATTATGGGCATTTACCTCATAGGCCTGATTTTTCTGACCGGCGACCGGCGACCAACGCGTTTCTGCCGTCGACGACGTTCAAATGTTTTGTTCGCGAATGTTTGAGGGTGGTTTCTCTGAAACGTCGTCGGCAGCGTGTAGCCGACGCTTAGGTAACAAGGAAGGAAGGCCTCTCCCTTCGTTCGGCAGTGGACTGATTTTTGGCTGATGATCTGATGTGAATGTTTTTTCCAGCAAACTCGCGTAGCCCCGAACTCGCTGCCCTACAACCTGCTCCAGAGCGAAGTGGAAGGAGTCCACGTGAAGGCCTACCTCTACAACGTGACGAACCCTGACGACTTCCTCAGCGGCCGGGACAGAAAAATGAGGGTTGAGGAGATCGGACCCTTCTCTTATAAGTAAGGTTAACACCAATATAAAATGTATTGCAAGAACTTTAATTAATAAATCAGAGTTAATTTTGTGCTAAGTAAAATTTAAATACTCTCAAAAAACGCAAAAATTATAACGAAATTCCGACACAGATCGAATCTGTGTCAGAAAGAAGTGTAATTCTTTACCGGCACATGTGTTTCCGCATACCTATAAGTTGGGACCCTTTAAACGGAGCGTGAAGAAGCATCTAGCGGGCCGGCAAGGAGGTGGCAACTGATAGGTTACTGTTTACTTTGTCTCCTGTTCGTTGCCGCCGCGATTTGGGCTCTACTTTTCACTTACGATCAGGTGGAGTGGAGCCACTTTGATGTGCCAACATAAAAAAAAAATCTCATGTCAAGAATTAACAAACATCCTATTAAACCTTGTGACAATTATTGTCACGACCATCGGAAAATAAAAACAATTTGTCTTACCTTTTTTTCTCAGGGAACTCCGCTCCAACGATGACTTGGAGTTAGACCAGGACGAAGGCGTGGTCCGGTACTCGCCCAACGTGAACGTAGAGTTCGTCCCTGAGGAATCCATCGGCCGGCCGGAGGACATCAATGTCACTATACCCAACATTGCTATGCTGGTAAGAGTTCTTTGCAAAAATACGCGAAATATACTTTTTATTTATATGCAGGTTAAAATAGTAGATTGTATCACAAGGGATCAAAATGGTATATTTCCAGCGTGGGCGTATATACGGATTTCACAATTGAATCCCGACCGTAGGGAGGGATTCTAAAGTGGAATCCTGAGCGTAATGAAGGATTCAAGCGTTAACGCCCAAGACGAAATAATTTTGATACCGTGACACATACTGCCATTCACACCACCTATGAGAAAAATAAAAGATAAATCACATATTTAATATTTATGCAAATAATTGATTCTGAAAAAAATATTATCAATTATGAACGTACTGTTTATTTCATATTTCATTGTAATTATTAAGGCTGGCAATATAAAGTCCTTGAACAGAAAAGTGCCACTTTGATCCCTCCTAGCAGGGAAGAAAAAACCCGTATTCGAATAGGCGGTGTGAAAAACCTATAAAAAAGTGCTGTAGTACCCTGCCTGCGAAGCTGGAGTACCTCTGGTTTCGAATCCCGTAAAAATTGTTCCACGGTCATGTTTTTTTCTATCTCTTGCATACATATTATTTTAGTACCCACAAAGCAAATGTATTCCCAAGTCCTTCACCACGAAGCGTGTCAAGTAAATAAGAGCCTAACATGCAATTCTGACTGTATATCTTGGTATCTTTTACCGTTTCAGAGTATGACCGCCATGATGTCTTCATATCCATTCTTGACCCGCTTCGGCTACAACGCGCTGCAGCGACAAGTCAACTCGCGAGCCATCATCACTGGTGAGCACAACTATAGTATCACTTCATCCTCATCGCGGCCGTAAGACGTCCACTGCTGAACAAAGACCCAAGGATCTCCATAATTAAAGGTCATCATCATCAGCCTATGATAATCCACTGCTGGACGTAGGCCTCTCCTATGAAATATGCGTATAGGCGGATTAGGAGGTAAATGCCCATAATCGCCACGCTGGGTAAGCGGATTGGCGATCGCAGTAATGTGTCCACTATGATGACGCTGCTGCCCATCATCAATATTTTGTCAAATAATGGTCAGTGACACTTCAATCCCTTAGTCGACTCTTACGACACCCGAAGGAGGAGTTGGGGTGGTGACAAATGTATTCTTACTGCCGTCACCACACGGCGGAATTAAAAGTCACTTGTTGCCAATCAACGGTTTCCCGTCCGGTTTACATAACCAACTTCATGGTCGTCACTAAAGAACCTTTTGGCTTCATCAGCCATCTAACCGACCTTGAGTATTAGAATTGTTACAACCACCATCGCAAAGTTTGCACGAGCAGGTAGTTACAAGAATCAAAGATGTCCATTGTCCCTTATATTCCAAAAGCCAATAAATGCTGACCGCTAAATTTTGGCTGTTAAGTACTCTTAGTTACTTACCTATATCGAACAAAATTTCTGGGTCTGGACAGAGTTTCGATAATATAACATTTTTCACAATATTTTTTACATAAGTATTTGTATCGTATTTTGTTACATAAACGGTAAAGTGGGGTAAGATGGAACGGTTTTTTTAATGGGTAAGACAAAAAGCTACCAGCAGACGCTGTGCTAGAAGGACGACTTTTTGTCTTACCCCATTAAAAAAAACCGCTCTTTCTTACCCCACCTTACCTTACATCCAGCGCCTAAACATTTCCTTTTAAATAACGAAAATATATATTTCTTTAAAAATATCTGGTATTTAAAAAAAAGGCGAAATAAGTCAATCCATTGTCATTACAGTTCCTGCCCACGAGTACTTGTGGGGGTACGATGAAGCCCTCATCACCATGGGGAACACCTTTATGCCAGGCTGGATCCACTTCTCCAAGATGGGGATCATGGACCGGGTAAGTCAGAAAAAAAGATATCCAAAGATTATTTTAAAATGTTCAAGATTACATGCTTTGGTAACTCATATATAAGGTATAACATAGGATATTAAAAACGCATTAAAAACCTCCCGCTTTGGCGCTTGCGACAGGCCGCTTAGATATTTAAATCTTTATAGATGTAAAAGTAAATTCAGTCCTTATGGCAACCCACAAAGTGGAACGTTTTTGCTAAAATTTTTCGGGGCAGTCCAACTCGGTGAACTCTTAAATTGATCATCTCAAACCGTCTAAGTAACTTTACTTGTAGTAGTAGCACACTCGTAATTTCGATCATTTATAAATAAATAGTCCTGTATTGGTGTTAGGTATTCGTAGTAAAATCTATTCGAGAAAAAGACGGTACGGCCATCCCGCTTTTTTCCTCGACTTGGCTTCGTTCATATTTGAAAGAAACAAAGAGCTAAGGGTTTTTTTGTAATAGTTATTTTACAACCGTGACGCTCCGTTATGTGTGGGTACATAGGATTAGGATAAGAGTATCCATTGTGTGTCTATCGGTAATGTATCCTGCTGCCCATCATACTACCTAATACCAGAATATTTTCACTTGATCACTCTCACGGTGAATGTTCCTAAGCCCCATGAATTAACTTCCCACCTCTATGATCCAGTTGAAAACGTGAATATCTTCCAGCTTTATGACAAGACGGTGCCGAACCGGCTGGAGGTGGGAGCCACCGACGAGGACAAGTTCCAGATCAAGTCCATGAACGGGCTGCCGGGCCTGAAACCGTGGGGGTACCTGGATAATCAGACGAGGTTAGTAAAGGTCTTCACCTCACGTCATCGTCACCAGCCTCTCTCAATCCACTGCTGGACGTAGGTCTCTCCTATTAGGAGGTAAATGCCCATAATCGCCACGCTGGGCAAGAGCGTTAGTGATCGCAGTAATATGTCCACTATGATGACGCTGTTGCCCATAATCAATAAAAATAAAATAAATAAAATAAATAAATATCTTGCGACATCTTACACAAATCGACCTAGTCCCACGGTAAGCTCAATTAAGGCTTGTGATGTGGGTACCAGGCGACGATATATATAATAGATAGATACATATAGATACTTAAATACATAGACAGCCATGACCAAGGAACAAACATTTGTGATAAATAAATACACAAAGAATGCCCTCGCCGGGATTCGAACCCGGAACCTCCAGCTTCGTAGGCAGGGTCACTACCAACTAGGCTACGGAGGCTGACTTCTATTAAAGCATGGGCAAGGACACTTCAATCCCTTAATCGACTCTTACGACACTCGCGGGAAGTTTTGGGGTGATGACAAATGTATTCCTACTGCCGTCACCACACGTTCAACTGTTTACATGCAGTGAAACCGTAATGCACATCACACGCTTTTTTCCCAACTAGCTATACCTAGCTATACTTACAAAATGTGCCTTACAGAACCAAATGCAACACCTTCACCAACGCCTACGAAGGCGTGGCCTACCCCGACGACCTGACTCCTGACACCGAAATCCGGATCTTTCGCAACGTCCTCTGCCGGTTCTTAGAGCTGGACTACAAGGAACAGGTCACCACGGACTTCGGGGCTGAGGCGCTGGTGTACAAGATCAGCAACCGGACGTACTCGCCGGGGTCGGATAATGAGTGCTTGTGTGGGAGGGGGATTTGTATGGATGGACTGTCGGATTTGTCACCGTGTTTTTATGGTGAGTTCGGATTTTGGCTGCCTTTGTAAAACATGATGCGTCTATGATATTTACACCATTTTCAAAGTGATTGAGGACGCGATAAAAGCCAACTCACGATCGGAGCGAAATTGTACACACTTATGTATATACCTAGTGATTGTACAAAATGTAGAGTGGACTACGTAATGTTATGAAGCATATTGGACCAGTGAAGGGAGCAAGGCAGAGAAAATGTAGGCGATGCAAGATCAAATCAAAATGATGAACGAAGTGGGTACTATTAGGGTAATCATCAGGGTAGCCTGTACAATAGGGAGGGGTGTTTACCATCTTCTTAATTATGCAAATCCTTTGCTAATTTGCTACGATATCGCACTTGACTAACATACATTGTCCGATCCGGTGCTATGAAACATTTCAAGTTCACTTCCCGATCTAACCAAAATTATCCAAACAATCGTTTTGACGCTTTTAACTCTTACTCGAAAATTGAAAAGCGTACAAACATAACATTTTATTGAACATGTCTTCTGCAGGTTTGCCTCTTGCCATGTCCAACGCGCATTTCCTGAACGCGCCTCCAGAAATGTACGAGAGGATCGAGGGTCTAAATCCTGACGAGGTCAAGCACGGAGGAAGGTTCCTCATTGAGCCGGTAAGACCAAAACATGACTAACCTTGAAACCTTTAAATAAAAATAATTTTCTTATACAACATTTCAAGATCATATCACACCACCACTATTCGAAGTACACGATTTATACGCCACCATACCTACATCATTTGAAAACTTAAACACATATACTTGAGGTAATGACGTAACCGTAACAATGATGGATACGTTGGTGCCTAATAGATGACACCCAACCTTCACCCAACGAATGGCAGAGACAAATCCTCAAAATTTCGAAGTGCGCGGCAGGATCTATTAGTCGGAAGAAATGACAGATTGTATCATCTTTGCAGCAAATTGGAGCTGTGATAGAGACCGAGTTCACAGTGCAAGTGAACATCGTGATGGGCGACGTCAGCTTCAACGACGAGGCGAAGGCCATGTCGGGCATGGTCATCCCTGTTGGATATTTTAAAATTGTGAGTAAATCTAGTTTTTTAAATCTTTGCAGTCTCAATATGACACGTTCGGCCGCAGTCTTTGGACCTGTAACTTCAGTAAACTCTTTAACATATCATTTACGACGTCTTAGGGAATTCAAACCGGTTTATAGTTGTAGATTTCAGATACTAACCGGTTTTTTCGCAGTTTATAACCAATTTTTATGGGTGGCACACTGTTTCATAGACAGAAGTTTCATAGAATTTCGTTTCACAGAAATTTGTTCATATATTATTTGGATCATATACTTTCTGTTCCAATATTATTGTTTCATAGACTATTCAATTGCTTAAAAAAAACATATTTCACAGACATTCAGTTCCATGTATATTGCTATCTAACTTTTTTACTTTACAAAGTAACCAAACACTAGAATTACATTTCATGTATTTTTGTTTTGTAGGCACTTATTTCATAGATTGTTGTTTTATAGTTACTAGTTTATATAATATTTAGTTCCACTATTTACTTTATTGCATAGTGATATTCTTACCTAATGAGTCATATTTCATGTAAGTATTTTGTTTCTTATACACTGATTCGCCCTCCATCTAAAAAAACCAAACTGCTACCAGAAAAAGTAGGTAGATTGTAGGAAAAGTAGGTTAGGTATGGTAGGTTAGGTTAGGTTAGTTAGCTTTTCAATCTGTTCTAGCCTCGAAACCTAACCAATCCAAATAATAAATCAGGGTAAAACCGACTTGGATTGGTTAGGTTTCGAGCGCAGTTTCCCGGATAAATAAAATAACTACTTACTTTTAATTTATTGTTTACGTATCGTCATCCTTGCGAAACCAAAAAAAGGGGGGGCTCGGGGGGCGGAGCCCCCCGCATTAAAAAATAACAAATTTGTACCTCCCCTGCTCTAACCTGGATAGGTTCGTTAGGTACCTTTTATCCCTTAGAGCAGAAATAGAAGCCCCGCGCAGCGGGGCTTCGTCGACCGGTTCCCAGGTCTAAATCGCTTACTAAAATTCTTTGGACAAAGGTATTTCTTTTGTATTTGTGTAATGGTATGTAATGATAATTCTACAGTTTAATAATGACTAAATAAAAAATATTAAGTTTGATACAATGACAAACAACATTCTATGAATAATCAGTTTTTGAAACAACTGTTCTAGACAAAAAATACTATACGAACTAATAATATTTGATTGAATACGCTAATAAATGAAATTCTAAGAACTAAATATCTGAACAATAAAAAATATGCAAAACCAGATTATACAATGTAAGAGCTCTGAAAAATGATCATTCTATGAAATGAAAATACGAGAAACATTTTCTATGAACCAATATTCTGCGAAAATGTTGTCTATGAAACAACGTACAACCATTTTTATGCCCTATTATAACTTATTAGACGTTGGTAAACCGAACGTGAAATTGCGTATCTAGTTAGCAAAAACAACTGCGAACAAAATCAACGACATTATCAGTCAACATCTGAATCCAAAGGGATTATAATATATGTACGATATTCTGGTCATACTGCACTAGGAAAATATTAAATAAATGTATTATTTTACAGATCCTCCCAGCCCTGCCTGAGCACACGAAGAACCAACTAAACCTGATGTACAAGACGGGCCCAGCCATGATCCTAGCAGTAGAAATCCTTCTCTACATCCTCGGCGCCCTTCTTATAGTGTACTCCTTCGTCCAAGTCTGCAGAACTTGGCTATGTGCTGATGAAAGAGCCATCGAGTACCAGATGCCTAGTGACGAGAAGAAGGCTACGATACTTTGCGTTCCGCTGATGGACTATGATTCTAAAAGCAATAGTTTCTTATAGTCCAGGTGCACAACAGGCTATCCTAATACTGGTAGCGTATAATATATCTCTCAATGCGTCCGGTGGACGGGAATCTTATGAGTTGAAGATATGGGTATCTTAGAGACATTTTACATCAATAAAATACAGCGTCACGCTTTAAATGCAGGAATGATATCACGCGTGTAGATTTAACATGAGAAGAAGGTCGTTGGTGAATCGTAAAATTTTTGGTGTGAGTAGCAGCTAACTAGAACAATATATGAAAAATGTTAAGGATACTTGGAACAGCACTGTAATTGTGATGATTGCTTGCGTAATCTTAGCCAAGTAGATTGGGTTTAACCGGTTAAGCATATTAAAGATATATGAACTTAACCGGTTAATCCCATGTTAGTTGGCTAGCCCTAAATCGTAGAAGTGGCCTACTGAGCGAGCGATCGAGTGAGGCGTAGATATTGAACAAAAGAAAACGAATGCGAGGATTCGCCATCAGCTGGACTGCACGCCGCTCTCCGCAGAACGAGCCGGTAACGACGAATCAAGAGGGCCTTACACTAATATCTCAATTAGCCTAAAGAAGAAAACCTAAACCGATTATTTGGCAAATGCAGGGTACCTTCATGTTCCATGTATATCATATATATGGATTTGCTTAAAGAGTCGGCCACTAAATAAACTTTGTAAAGTGAATAGTGGCTGATCACAGTTGTTATTGGAAAGGATATTAACAAAAAAAAATACAGGGTTTAGTACACAGTTTTTGCTCAAATAGTGATATTTTTCATTAGAATAAATAAGTTACTTGTGAAACAAGGGGAATTGCGTTTAAGTTTTAAGGTATTTAATACGAATCGATTTATGTAGTTTGTTATTTAGGTTTAGATAAATATTACTGTGATACGTGGTGGCACGTAAAACATATCTTACATAGGTATTTAATTAATCAATTTTACTTATAATAATAAAGGTAGGTAGGTACTTAAATAGTCGCAATATTTTTATGTTGATTACGCCATCGCTAATGCTGTTAATTGGCGTATTGATATAAGTTTGAAGAATGGCCAGTTTTCAAACCAATAGTTAGGTCAGTCTTATAATATCAGTACAAGCGAAGCTCTAAAATATGTATAAAAGTCGAGTCAAGTCAAACTATTCTTTATTCAAGTAAGCTTATTTTATTAATAAGCATTTTCGAATCGTCTGACATTATCAAGAGAGAGAAAAAATCTACTGCTGGTTCAAACCCTACACCGTTCCTGAGAAGAATCAGTAAGAAACTCAGGTGGATTTATTTTTTTATACACTATCATAACTCATTTTATCTGCCCAACATAAAGTACAAGCAGGGATCATATTATACCGGTATTATTATCGTACAGGTAAATATACCTGGTACTCTATTTCGGTATCTTGAATTTTTATGTGTACCAATTTCAGAATTTTATTCAGCTAATCTGATGAAAATGATTAGCATACTATAAAATAAAATAAATATGGCGAATATTGGTCGATACTTTTTGATTTTTAGTTATACCCTGGGCATAAATAAGTACCTAGGTATGTCACCATATAGTAAAAACGTTAGCTATGATCTAAGGATTCTAAGGTGAGGTTAGGCAAGTTTACAAAACTACCTATCGTCGGCTCATAATTTAACTAGCGAGATAGTAAGTTACTGTTTACTTAGTTTTATGGTAACTAACATACACTACAATTATGTTGAGGTACCTAACAATATTCAGAATTATAGTCTCATACTCTTTTTATTAACGTTGACAAATGGTCAGTGAAATATACCTATAAATTGTAATGAATAAAACTAAGTGTAACTGCCGATTTCTTGCGAAAACCATGAACATACACAATTTTATTAACCGGAAAACCTATTGCTAAACAGCTAATTGTGGCTTGGATACCGGTTAAATTTATAGCCGGTTGTATTTGACGAAAAACGTTTTATTCCCGGTTTGTTGGTGTAACCAGTTTACAGAAAAATAGTTTCAAAACTATTTTGTTTGACTAACCGATTTAAAAACCGAAAATAGAAAACAATTAACTAAAAAGTTTTAAGAGCATTTTGTTACTAATTTCAGCTCTCGTTTAATAATTTATTCAAGTTCTTAAAGCTTTAGCGTTTTTATATAATACCTAAGTCACTATTTACCGGTTTTAAAAACCGGTTCCGAGCCTCTTAGCCTGCCTCCTGACTAAGCAACATTTTGTACATATTGTGTAGATAGTCTCGATTAGGGGGGATTGCTGCAGAAGTGCGCTGTTTGCGTGTATAAAGGAACTATAGCTGGTAAAATAAATACGAACAAAGTTTATTACAGTTTTGTCTTAGCGATGTGGTGTCCAGGGTGCTTAGACAAGTTGCCAATCGCTAACGCTTAACACTTTCATTGCGGACGAGTGCTACGCGCTAGGCTCGTAGCCGGTCCCGTTATTTTTCCGCTTTGTAGCGAAAATGGACCTGCCACAGAGAACTCCCCTCGGGAGCTCCCCGCGCTCAATGTGTTAATCGTCAATCGTAAGCGAAAGGCAGCTAACCGTCTTTGTCGCACTAATATAAAAGAGTGACAAAGAGGGAAAACTACGATACGCTACTAAGCGATTGGCAACTTGGCTAAGCATCCTGATCATTGTTATGTTCAATTGTTCATGGCGAAAACATTATTTTGAATATACATGCATCGAATGAACAAATCACGGGATGCTTACGATGTTCTAAGGCCCTGCCCCGAACCACGAATGAAGTGTTGCCTCTCTATGGCACTCGTGAATTCGTACATAAGTGTGACAGGGAGGCAACACTTCGTTCGAGGTTCGCGATAGGGCCTCTGTATAGGAACATCCAAAATGTGATTGTGGTTTCATCAATGAAATCTTAATTCAATTACCTATAAGGTAATAGGTATAAGTTTAGATCATTTTTAGTTATAGACTTTAACATAAAATTTTTAATTATAATTGATACTAGAATTATATTTCACGCGGGTTGTATGCGTTTTCGTCGCGAAGCCATGGCGAATGGCTCTTGATGAATCTCCTTGTATATGTATGGAGCGAAACATGTTTTTGACTGAAAAACGTCAGTAGCCCATATATAAAAAACATTTTTGTATTATTGAGTTCACTCGATTAAAAACTTTAAGTCTATAATTAAAAATGATCTAAACTTATACCAATTTTTTTTTATCAAGCCAAGTATAAAGATGTTGGTTTTGTAAATATCCATAATTTATTTAATTTACAATTATAATTTAATATTGCAATACATGTAAATATAGTAATTATTTTGTGTTTTTTTGGTTTTGGTTTATATTTAAAAAATATCTTGTATAAATTCAAAAATAGGATGACAAGGATAATGGCACAAAGGTACAAAAACCGTTTTGTAAATAAATAATTAATATAAAATGTTTGATTATTATTTCCTAGACCTTTGTAGTAACTCCCAAGAGAATTATAGACAGAAATTACCCGATTGTATTTAACTACAAAACAAATTGAATAAAATGCCGGTCGACTAGTAAATCTACCCACTTTAGTAAGATGAAGAGTGTAAATAAATGTTTGTTATTGTTGCATTGTCTGCAAGCAAATTTTGTAAATTCTTTATGAGAATATATAAAGTTAAACCATAAATCTCTGAACTAGTCTGAAGATTTGTTAAATTTGGGCAATGATTGTCAGGCTCATAAACTCATAATATATGGCGCTAATTATGTTATTTGGCGATCAAGATCGATGATTCAGTTTTACAAACCAGACTGATAGAAGATATTAGTTATGAACTGAAGTATGAGACTGGAGAAATTTAATAATTCTTTAGGAAAGGGTCTAGCCGCATTTCTATAGTGAAACTGCCCCTGGCTGGAATGTATACCTTTCTTAGAAGCGTTTATTGGTCTTATTATAATATATCATTTTACAATATTTCAAGCCTGGAATCCCCTTGGTTTGGATAAAAATAAAAAAAAATTAAAAATCTTTTTTTATTTTTTGAAGCTAAACTAATGGTTAGATTTCTTTGAAATTTGGATTATACATGGCACTAGTAGCAATACATTTTCAAAAAAAAAATCAAGGTTCTAACTTTTTTACAAATGCCTAAAAAAATGTTTTTTTTTTTTTAATTAAATTTTTTTTTAATTTACAAGAGGCTGACAACCTCAATTTTTTGATATTTAATGCACAATACAATATTGTATTAAATGTATTTTTCTCATAAAAATCCATTTGTGGCAACAAGGTAAAAATGTCTTACTAATGTAGGTTACACATTGGGCCAACGTACTCGGCTCATTGTGTACTTCCGCCTTTGCCCCCATTTAGTAGGTATTAACGAGCAGTAGGTATTTTTTTAATGCAGTATTGCGTATTTCATAATAAGAATGTTTACGTAGTAGGTGTTTACGTACAACAATAGTATATACTTAGATTACATGCCGAGGCTAATAAAATAAGAAATGTCTCAGAAAGCGAAGTTGAGGTCTATTATGACATACGCAATACTGCCTTAAAATATATATATATATATATGCCGAGGCTAATAAAATAAGAAATTTCTCAGAAAGCGAATTTGAGGTCTATTATGACATACGCAATACTGCCTTAAAAAAAAAAAAATATATATATATATATATATATATATATATTTTTTTTTTTTTTTTTTTAAGGCAGTATTGCGTATGTCATAATAGATCTCAACTTCGCTTTCTGAGACATTTCTTATTTTATTAGCCTCGGCATGTAATCTAAGTACTATTGTTGTACGTAAACACCTACTACGTAAACATTCTTATTATGAAATACGCAATACTGCATTAAAAAAATACCTACTGCTCGTTAATACCTACTAAATGGTCGCAAAGGCGGAAGTACACAATGAGCGAAGTACGTTGGCCCAATGTGTAACCTACATTAGTAAGACATTTTTACCTTGTTGCCACAAATGGATTTTTATGAGAAAAATACATTTAATACAATATTGTATTGTGCATTAAATATCAAAAAATTGTGGTTGTCAGCCTCTTGTAAATTAAAAAAAAAATTAATAAAAAAAAAAATCATTTTTTTAGGCATTTGTAAAAAAGTTAGAACCTTGATTTTTTTTTTGAAAATGTATTGCTACTAGTGCCATGTATAATCCAAATTTCAAAGAAATCTAACCATTAGTTTAGCTTCAAAAAATAAAAAAAGATTTTTAATTTTTTTTTATTTTTATCCAAACCAAGGGGATTCCAGGCTTGAAATATTGTAAAATGATATCTTATAATAAGACCAATAAACGCTTCTAAGAAAGGTATACATTCCAGCCAGGGGCAGTTTCACTATAGAAATGCGGCTAGACCCTTTGTTAAAAATATACGCTGGAAGCCTAATACGCACGAAAGCAAATGTATCAAAATCGCTGCGAGTATTCCTCACGCTGTCATCAAATGGTGAGGGACATAAAGAGTACATAAAGCTGAACTAAAGAAACGATGGTATATATCGGTTGCTCAACTAATTGAAGGAAATTCTTCCAATGTTACTTAAAACGGCAAACTGTAGGTCCTACTCTAAAAAGTACAGGATTAAAAATGTAAACTTCAATTTAAGTAGCTCATGTGTAAAATCTTATTCTATATTTTTGTTAATATCTCTATCAGTTTTAACTCATATGCATCACCTGTCCGTAATAATCAGTCACTAAGAGCTGTCATCGTCCGTATAATCACTGTCATCACTCTCCTCACTTGAGCTGTGGTGGTGATGCTTCTTATACTTCCTCCTATCTCTCCTTATCAGCCTTTGTATGTCCCTGAGTGGTGGGTGGTCGTGCCTCACCGGCTCGAAGAACGTTCTGGCGTGTACCACTATTGGGGCTTGGGGTTGTGGTGGGTAGATTGGTATTGGTGCCATGGGTGGTACTGGTATAAGAGGATAGGGGCAGTCGTTGAAACAACCTGCCGCTGTACAACATGGCTTTGTAGGTTTTTGGGTAGTTACGTCTTTGGTAGCGTTGATATTTCTTCTTGCAATAGCTGTTTTGTTTGCTTCTTTCTGGAGATTAGACACCTGATGCATCAACATCAGCTGATTGTAATCGAATGGTAATCCATTGATAGAAATGCTTTGAAAATCGAATGTAGGTAAAAATATAATGAAAAACGTTGTGTAAAGTTCAGCGCACATTTTGGAAATGGTGAAAGCCGAGACTTATGAATTGATATAGTGACTTTGATATGTAAGTATGTAACGAGTGATTGTTCGTTGAAACCTATTGATTGTTATGCAAGGTAACCATTGTTATTTAAGACCCAGGTGCATGCATCTGAATGGAAACTATTAGCTTTTTAGGGTTCTGTTACATTGTTTTTAGCCAGCAACTCAACAAATTACCCTTACATTTACATTGATTTCAACTTTCACAATATCACTTATATTTTAACGACAAACGGGTCTTAATCGCATAAACTTACGTTTAATATTATCCTGACGTTTTGTGCATCATGTTACATCCGTGGTCGCAGGCAGACAGGGCAGCAGGCAGGGAATCAGCCTGCGACCTCGGGTGTAACGTCATGTCATGTCATGCCCGAAACGTCAGGACAATATTCAACGTGAGTTTACCCGTACATTTAGATAAAATTCTTTTGGATTGATTGGCAAATAAATATGATTGAAATGGTTATAGAGTGTACTGTATTTTTATTACTGACGTAGCGATAAAAAACAAAAACTAATTTACTTAAATGTCTACTGTAAATATGCTTTACTCACTACTGGACGACATTAAAAGACACTGTGAGATTAGATATTTTTTTGTTAGGCGGAGGACTGAATATCACTGCTCTGCTATCTTTAACAACATTGCCAGATCTCCTATTAACTTCTACGCTCTTTGATCTATCTGTCTCCATCAAACTTGCAGCATCATGCTCACTAATCTTCTTCTGAATCTTTACCTCGCCTTGCTTATTTATGTAGGATAACATTGGTTCTACAAACTTGGTTTTATGTACGACTCTTCCAATATCGCCACTCGTTTCCAAACTTTTACCGTGCCTTCTGAAGTTCCAAAGCTTCCTCCTGCTTCTGGATTTCCTTTTTCTCAAAAAACTGTGATCACTTTCAGAGTCAGTATCAGTCTCGGCCTCGGAGGAACTACAACTCTCCTCGGAGCTCTCAGATTCAGCAGGTACTCTTCTAGGCGGTCGTCTGAAAGGACGAACAGGTGGCAATGGAAAGATGAACACTGGTGCAGAAGGCGCCATCGGATACGCAGGCATTGGCATCGGCATTGGCATTGGCATCGGTGCTGGCATTGCTGGCATCATAGGGATAGGTGGAGGCGGTCGAGGGTGCTCAGGCTTCGGAGTATCGCCATTACTCTTACATCTACACTTCTGGTGACACGGAGAGCAGAATGAGTAAAACGCTGGCGTGCAACTAGGAGCACATACACAAGGAGGGCACGGAGGACACTGCTTCGGCCGCGGTTTGCCCGCGCAAAACTTCGGCGGAGGTGCCTGCGGTAGCATGAAAGGCATCGGGAATCCGAAGGGTAAAGGAAATGGCACAGCAATACCAATGTCACCACCGTCACCTTCATTTGGAGCTTGGGTTGTAGTTGTAGTAGTTGTAGTGGTTTTCCTTGTAACTATCACAGGCACTGGTACAGGGTAGGGCATACCAACTGGGACTGGTACAGGTTGTGGAGGAGGTGCCATCATGACTATAGGTTGTGGCGGAGGAAGTGGTGGAAACATGGGCATTGGCATTGCAAATTGTACGTTCACCGTCCTCATAGCACACAAGAATATGGTTGTCGATATCCATTTGTGTTTCTGTAACCAAACACAAAGAAAGAATGAGTTGTTTTTCCGAAGACGTTGCCTTCCATATAACTTTTCAAAGTCCCGATTATTGCTTAGTGAGTACGTAATATAAAATTGAATAATTAAGTAAATAATCTTACACAGATCATACTAGTATTTCTTGCTGTGCTGTTAATTAGTCTTTAAAATTGTATCCGACTACAGCCGACGGTGAAATTTACGGTCATACTGCATTCATACAGCATCATAGGATAAAGTTATATAATTTTTAAACACAATAGACTTGTACTAAGCTGTGTGGTGTTGTGTAACGTACCTCAACATTCAATCAACCATAAAAATGTGAGTTATAGGTTTTAGATCAATAAATGTCAATATACATATTTGGTTTAAGTAAAGCCTACTTCTGGTTCAGAAGTTTGTAAAATATTCAGATATGCAAATAAGTGCTTTCTTTAACTTCGACAAAACCAGTGTTGGATACCGTATGCGTTTATGGCGAGAGGCTTGTTTAATTAATGGTAGAATGGAGAATGCTGACGACACTGTGTGGAATAATCCACCAAAAACTCCCGGTTTGCGAGAAACAAGTTTCCAGCCTATTTTTAAACACGATTCCATGTTTCCATGTATCTCCAGAACAGATGGTATGTTTGTAATTTTTCCGTAAATAATTTGTTGTACACAAAGTCTAACACATTGACTGACCATTCTTGGCTCTTATTATAAAGCGCTTACAATGCACGAATGGTAATTTAAAAGCGTTGATGGCGGTATGATTGATCAAAGTTTGATCCAAAAGTTTATAAAATTACATTTTACAATTTCGCTGTTTGCCTCTCTAACGCACGCACATATTGGCTAGAAAGAGAGGCAATTGTATAAAACAGGCTGGATGGATTCATCCTTCTCGTTTGCCGCGTGTAACTCTCCTCAGTGAAATTGCCTACGCCAAGGGACCGGTTGGCCGACCCATGTTACGCTTCAAAGACAGTGCTAAACGCGATATGGTTTCTTTCGGAATTGATCCATGTATGTGGGAAAAAGCATCCGAAGACCGAGATCATTGGAGAGGGGTTCTGGGTGAAGGCGTGGTCTCCCATGATAGCGCTTGGTTCGATCTGCTCTCGTTCAAACGGGTACTAAGACACCAGCGCGCAGCCTTTCCTCCCGGATCACCAAGTGCGACATTTACGTGCACTTTATGCGGTCGTGGCTGTCGCTCCCGTATTGGCCTAACCAGCCACATACGTAAGTGCCGAACCTCTTTGGACGCTGCTTGAAGCATCTTTTATAGATGTCAGAGGCCAATGATGATGATGTATAAAACATGACCCCGATAAATGATTTCTGTAGTTACGAGTTATGTACAATATTATATTATATTGGCCATGGGAGTGTATTAATAAAAGTAAATTACTCACTATTGCCTCCATATCATATTGGTGAAATATAACTCCTTATTTGAACTTGTCCGCCGCCTTGAATGGCCAATGGCCTACTGAATGATATCACGTACCTATCAGTGTTCGATTCTTTTCTTTTTAGCAAGAACAGAACTGAAAAATGTTTCATTTAGCACCGTAAATTTCTGATATTGAGGATGAAAATTAAAGAGGTGACTAGGTATAATAAATCTACCAATATAAATAATATCAATATATACCTAAGTACGTACGTACGTATTCCATTGAAATGTAATAAAAGAGAATATTATTTAGTATGATTCAATTCAAGCTAACCTAATTAAGGTATTTAGAGTTTTTACTTTTGATAACCTGAGTTACTGTACTTTTTGATATAGTCTTGCACAGATATTTTAGCAAAGAAATATATAATTTTCCTTCTTCAACGTATTATATCGCCTATGTTCATCAGAGATGACGTACAAGTAGGATCCTATTGGCCTACCGCGAACTCCGAACTTCGCCAATTTCGGGGACTTGTCTCTGTCACACCAACGAAGGCGTCATTAGAGTGACAGAGACAAATCCCTGAAATTTGCGAACTTCGGAGTTCGCAGTAGGGCTGCTATTGGTGAAAGTATTTTCCAAATCGATCCAGACGTTTCCTATTAATTGCAAACAAACAATGAAAAGTTTTCTCTTTACATAAAAACATATCCCAGACGTATAACTTTCGACGACGGCGGATTGGTTTTACTGGCAAGAACCAAATAATAATGCGAGAAATCAAATAACATACTTTATTTACAAATGTTTATAAAAATAAAAAAAGGTTTTGGAGTTACTAATTCATTCTTCATCCTTATAGATTATTTCAATGCAATTCTGTAATAGAAAACATACCAATTCGTAACACTGTATCACAACGTCAGTACCAGTACTTACTTAGTACTTATTAAGTAGTATTATTTATAGTTGTTGTTTATACTTCTGGCCTTCTTGTATTTGTTGACTCTGTTTTCTTTGTCGTCGATTAACGTTTTTATTATAATTATTTACTACTTTTTGCTCAGGCTCTGCATCTGCATCTCTCAAATTAGGAATAATATGTTTTTGTTGAACATGTTCCTCTTGCGTGTATCTTTGGTTATCTTGGCGTGCTAACTCTTTATTATTATTATTATCTCCTTTCGGACCTTTATCATCGCCTAACCAATCTTTCGCTTCTCCTTTAGAAATTTGTTTTTCAAATATAACATAGCCATCTTTGCTGACATATTGTAGGATAGGAGTCAAATAATCCTGTTTCTTAGCAATTTTAGCATGTTTAAGTTTCTTACGCCTCCTCATAGACCTACGGTTTTTCCAATTCCAATATTTCCTGGCTGACTCGTCAGAATCAGTGTCGGAGGAACTTGTGTCAGTATCTTCACTGTCAGTATCATGGTGAGTTTTCTTGATAATTTTGATTTTCCTTTTGTAAGGTTGAGGTTTCTTTGGGTCCTTTCTAGGGTCTTTGTAAGCGGGATCAGGCGAGTAAAATGGCATTACTATCACTGGTAGTTTGGCTTGTGGGGGTCCACCGAGCATCGGCATGCCCATTGGCATTCCTGGCATACCCATAGGCATAGGGCCCATAGGCATTGGGCCCATAGGCATCGGACCCATTGGTGGTGGGCCCATCCCCATAGGCATAGGAGGGAATGCTGGAGCAGGCATAGGAGGGATCTCTGGGTTAGGGACAGCAGGAATCTCTGGTTTTCCAGGTACCGGGCCAGGCATGAATGAAGGTAGTTGTTGAGGCATAAGCCCGGGTGGATAGCCAGGTGGTGGAAAGCCGGGTGGCGGACTTGGCATTTTGCAGTGCATGGGAAGAGTTTGGGGAAGAAAGTTAAAGTTGGTTGGACATGGTGGTAGCTCGGGCTCAGGGTCTTTTGTGAGGACAGTTGTGAAGCTGACCAGGATCACGTAGTAGCGCAGTTGCCTGGCCATTACTCAATCTGTAAAATAATATATTTCATAAAAACGACGCGAGGTAATGTAACTTAAAGATGTAGAACTTGTACTTGCGTTTTCGTCATTCATGAATGCTCTTTTGGAGCTACGAGTATTGGGAAGGTATTTATTAAATAGAACAGTTTTACAATTGAAACTAATTTGATGAATCCCAAGAGGGGATTTGACCCCCTCTGGGTTATTACTTGCATTCAACTTGGTTCAACGCAAAATCGTGTTCGGTACCTACTTTTGCACGGGAAATGGGCTACAATGTAAATTACTAATAGTAATTATTTAAATATTTAAACATACCTTAACAATATCATTCAGTTCGTATCCACGGTTATTTTAGTCCACAATCTACTAGGGCTCTTCTATTTATGCCAATTAGCTCTCTTCAAAGCGTACCACACAAATGCCGTTGGCGAAAGGGCAGCCTTTATGTAAATCAAAAACTATGTGACCAGGTGGGCACAATAAGTCGATAATGTTATTATGCAACCGAGCACACAATGTGCTCATTGTCGATTTAGCTTACGCAAACCAGGATTATGACAAGGATACGTATATATGGATACATAGGTTGAGTTATTCTTGAACGAGGCAATTTACAAAGCAGTTTCAAAGTAGGTAAGACCAGTATATCCGAAAGCCGTAAGTTGCTTATCTAAACACGTAGTTATCAATCTTAAGAATTGATTTAATTTAGCTACTTTAAGTATCTTGTTTTGCGAATACCCAATAGGTATATGGCCAAAAATGTAAGTTAGACATATTATGTGCTACAATGGAACATATAGCCTTACATAATAATCTCATTGTGTTCATTTCATGTTATGCTATTTAACAGCATGTAAAACCAGTTTTCCTTACTCCTGCCAGAATTCTCGTTGAATCCAGTTCACACACGGACAGTTTGATATGATAACTGTATGGTTTGATATATCAAGGTATGTGGCATATTTTTCTTATTTTTAGCATCCATATTTATTTGTGTGGAATTGCGAATTTAAGAGATCGAAATGCTGTGATCACTAAAATCTTTATAAATTATTTCCACTCCTCTTTTCAACACCTATAAAATATTCAGGTATAAAGCCGTATAAAGCCATATAAAGATAGACTATACACATCCAATTAATCCAATTAATAATGTACCTAAACCAAACTATATTTTCAGATGATCCTTCAACAAGTCACGTTGTTCATGACCCTTCACGTCTTTCACACACAAGCTCAATTTCCGATGGGATTTCCTCCTCCAATGCCAATGCCTATAGGCATGCCGAACATGCCACCCATGCCCGTTCAAATGCCAATCGTTGGACCGCCACAAATGCCTAGCATAGTCATGCCATACCATTCCCGTACAGCAGACAAATTCAGAAAACAAAAGAAGCCAAAAAACGGTAAGAAAGGGAAAAAACAGAAGAAGAAACGTTATCAATCTGAATCCGATTCTGATACAGATTCCGATAGTCATTCTGAGTCATCTTCGTTTGAGAGTAAAGAAGCTAAGTCTGGAACAAGAGGACACAAGAGACGAAACCAAGTTCTAACCCCAGTGGTGTCCTACGTGACGAAGGATGGTTATGTGGTGTACCAGAAGAAGATAAAGAAGGATAGGGCTAGGGACTGGCTGGAATTGGGAAAAGGCTCTGACCCTAATGCACTTAAAAGCGACAGTGATAGTGAAGAATATGAAATAGAAAAGGAGTCGATTCGAAAGAAGCATCACTCTAAATCTCATAAGCGGGGTCATCACAATTGAATAATTCTGTCCCCTGGCTAATGTAATTTTGTAACATTTTTAAATGGTTAATTATAATCGCTTAAACTAAGTATGATAGTGTTTTCATTTTAAATAGTTTGTCTAACCAAATTGTCAATAGAAAACTACCCAACACTTCGTGCCTTAATTTTTTACGGCCTTTTTCTAGTTTTACCAACATGTTTGAATTCCAGGCTATAGTATACTATTCCTTGCGGTTTAACCTTACCTAACATTGGTGATAAAATTCGATTGCGCCTGATTACATTGCTTATTTACCAGTACTTAGGATAATATGTTGCTCCAAGTTTTAGCTCAGGATAATCGATCTGGGAACATACCTAATCATGAAAACGAAACCAAACTATTCTTGTCACTCCAATTACGATGTCGTAGGAGCGACAGAGTTAGTCGCCAGAAATTTTCCATTGTCTGGGTTAAAATGCAATTCCGAAAACAAAAAGACGCCTAAGTCGAACTTACATAAGAGCACTTGCAAATTTCCTTCATGTGGTTAATATTATGTGACATTTTGTGGGAAATTTCTTAGTATAGTGGAGGGCTTCGTGCAGTATTGTCCGGTCCTAGTCAAACTATACACACCTTAAGTAAGTAATATAGGCATAGGCACCTACCTCCTTAGTTTCCCTACTGATAAATATATTTTCTCATATGTAAATTTCGTTTGGAAAACGAAGGAAGGTGTATGTGCGTACCTTCATAAGAGTGAGATAAAATGTCGCTCATAAAGGTATAACATAATAATAAATCTATGATGTTGCTGTTATGGGTCAGTTTAGAACTTACATAAAAATGTAGGTAATATTAAAGTCTCTAGATTCCACCAATATAGAAAAGCAGCAAATAAAGAAAAATGAAGCGTGTGGGGTTAGGGGTCATTCAATTATTACGTAAGCACTGTAAGGGGGTGGGGGGGTCTCTGTTTTGCTTACTTTTGCTGACAAAGGGGAGGAGTGGGTCGAGATGGTGATTATGTCAGCAGTAGTTATCAACCCACACGTTGAAAAATGTGTACCAATGTTTACGTAAGCACGGGAGGAGGGGTAAGAGCTTTGGTTACTTTTGCTGACAAGGGGGAGGAGGGGGTCAATAATTGTAAAAAATCTGCTTACGTAATAATTGAATGACCCCTTAGCGACTCATAGAAAAGTTGAATTTCGCGCCATATTTATTGCCAAGTGGTTTGCCAGACTATATTTAGCTACTTACATCTGATTTCAGGCTATGCTCCGTATACTCCTTGCATTCATAATGGCGGTTACTATCAAGAGCGCTCAGCAATGGCAGTTCCATCAGCAGCAGAATGCCCCTTGGCCTCAAACCCGAACTGCATACTTCCCCTTCGGTTTGAGCCAGCCACAACGAGCTTTGGCAATGGTGCCGTATGAGAAACAAATCATAAATATACCACAGAAGCAACCATGGCCCTTCCGAGCTGGGTATTTGTACGGACCGCCTGGGCACAGAGCTCCCTTATTTTTCGCCTCATAAGTTAGCAAACAATTATTGTTATTGTTACTTGTTAAGTTTTATACTTTTATGTTGTTTTTAAAAATGTGTAGCTGTCAAATTGCTGTCAAGCATCAAAATGTTGTCTCAAAAATTATATGCAGAAAAATACACTCGGAAACTGTCATGTTTGTTAATGATCGTTGTCTATGGTGGGCATGAAAATGTTGCCAGGTAATAAATAGATCTGAACTTTTACGAAAATAATTGTCATTGAAAAATTCGTTGTAACAAATGGATGTAATGGAAAAGCCAAGGCTTATAACATATTTAATAGTACATTGTGTATTTAGGGCGGTAAGTAAGAATTTGCGAACGAGTGTGAAAGTTTCGGCTTGGGCTTTACTTCACACGAGTTCATAATTCTTGTATGTACCGCCCGTGGTACAGTCAAGTGCAAAAATAAGTATCGAAATAATCCGTTCATAAATATGTTACGACGTTCTTATTACACAGAATTAGAGTGCACTGGGACATATTTTTGAACGTTTTTGTATACCCCTTATTTTGTCTTCGACTGTACACACAATGTTTTTCATCACACCTGTGATGCAAAAAAGTAAATAAAACAATATATTTTCACAAAACTACTCTAAAATGGTCTAAATCAGGGATGACTTAATTTCATCATTTTCATAAAAGAAATCTCGGCGCGGCGCGCGGCGTGCGCCGGACCGCGCTAGTGCGACGTAATGTTGTATGAAAATCCTTAACCTTAACGGCCTACTAGGACGTAATAACGCACCTACAGCACGCATCACCGCAGCGTATTGGCGCACTTACCGAACAGGTGTGATGAAAAATATCTTTACTTAATTGTATGAAATAATGGTCTCACTAGTGAAACACGAAAACGTATTTTTTACGCGCATAAAATATGCATGTCAATGTCACGCCTTTGTCTTTAGATACTCCCCTCCTCTTCCCTTTGTATATTGTAGTGCATATCCTGTGCATGACTACTATTATACTTTTCTTAAGTTTATCATCTACAGTGTGTTAACATGATGCAGGCTTTTATTTGAACCGAGGATTGAGATGCAAATTCTTAGCCAAACCATGTGCATTATTTGTTTAAAAATCCTAATTTTAAAAGTAATTATCTTTCTAAGAAAACTTAATTGAGAAGCAATGTACTTCAAAATAAATCGTTAATGACACTTGACAATGACAGATCGCAGCTACTCGCAACGTTTGACAACTAAGCAGTACACGCGTTACATTGATCGTTCGAACGAAATAAAAATAATTGTACAGTTAATTTAAATATTTGTCAACTCTTAATACTTGAAAACGATTGCCAGTAATGCGTATTATTACCCATTTTCGTAAAAGCCTGGGTCATGGTAACACACTGTATAAGTCCTCGCATTTCAGAATTTAAAGAATTTCAGAAAAAACATTTGGTAACACTGTACCAGCAAACGTCAATGTCAAAATAATCAAATCAAATCAAGACAAATAGACCGAAAATACGTGTCGGCTGTCGGCTATCGCGTTAGATGGTGCGCTATCACTTGTGTATCGTGTTTTTTGTGCAATATCATGTGTCTTTTTATCAAACCATAACAATAGTGGCGTTTGATAATACATAAAACATTCCCATGTTATGAAGTTTCTCTTAAAACCTAGTGATCCGTGTGTGTAAACTACAATCATGTTATAGTGCCGTGTTTTAAAGTTTGGGGAAAAACATGGATGTATCTCTTGATAAGGATTGGAAGAGCAAGCTTGGTTTCCAAATTAACTACAAATCGGATTCAGAGGAAGACCCGTAAGTTTAATATAATTTCATTCATTAATTTGAGTGTTTTAGGCTTAATCGGAACTGATACGCAGTTATCAGTTGGCTCGAGTGTTTTATGAGTTCGTAATTATCTAATGGAGTGATTATACGACCAAGTTCAGGATTTACGACGGCAACATAGTCTGTGTAGGACTTTACGTTTCTATATCCGGTTTTTATTACTTTATACTTACTTCAATTAGGTACTTAGTTATAATTCTGATATACATTTTTCGAAAATTGGTATTTGTTTAGCTTTGCTATAACATAAGATATGACAGAAGTAAATTGTGTTTAATTTGGATACAGTATAATTTAATTAAAATGAATATCACATCTACAACTTGACTATGATTATTGTCACAATGATCACTGGATACAGGCTACACCAGTTTTCTAACTGCCTGCCTGCTTATTCAATAAATAAAAAAAATCAAGTTTGTGCTGTGTTG
Source organism: Thaumatotibia leucotreta (assembly GCA_025490895.1). Lineage (NCBI taxonomy): Eukaryota > Metazoa > Arthropoda > Insecta > Lepidoptera > Tortricidae > Thaumatotibia > Thaumatotibia leucotreta. The sequence continues at coordinate 155,942 of JALPQI010000952.1, read as the reverse complement.
ATTCTGTAGGATAAGATAATTTTATTGCATCATTCATGTAATATGAATTGATATTATGAACAATATAGTAACCGTTTAGCTATAGGTAATATTGTACCATCAAAACTATTTGTTCCTCATAAAAAGGGCATCTAACATGGCTCTTGATCACAATGGAAGGAGGAACTGATTGGTCACAACCCTCAGCCATGAGGGAATGAAGAAGATTATTACCTGTAGCCAAATGGTTGCTATAATATAATTACATTTAGCAGTTACTTGATTAAATGATATGATGGTAGGTATTTTATATTGGAATAAATGTATTAAATACAAATAATATTAAAGTGTTAAAAAACAACACCTAAGCACACCTAGGTCCAGTGTCTGGGGGGGGGGAGCAAGTACATTATTGATCGGCACCTGATTTTAACCAAGCAGCTTATGGCAGACAATGGTCACTTTTTTAGGTTAAAAAGTTGTTTAATCCAGATAAGGCAACTAAGGACTGACAAGGGGCTTTAATCCAAGCTATAATTTTAATGTCTTTGTGATAAACTTCAACTTGCTTTGTTCAGCCAATTTTTTGTGATTGTGCTACACTAATTGAACATACTACTTTACATATTATTAAAAAAAAGTAAAAATAATCATTAACCAAGAAATATTTGACTTCATTATGCCACTACTACTAATGAATACAACAATGTCACTGATTTGTAAATCCAACCTCACACTTTTGACACTAGGTTGAATTTAGATATACATTATTCCTTAAAATATAGTTTATGCTACTCATATTGAGAAATATTGACTGTGCTAGGTGACAATTGTATGCTGGTGATGGTGATGGCACTCAGAATACATTTGTCACTATCCCAACTCTTCCTGGGTGTTGTAAGGGCCGATTCAGAACGGAATGGCAGCGGCCGGCAGTGGCGTGGCGATCCCTTTCATTGTGAAATAAATTTAGACTATATCTACATATTAAAAAAGATCCGTGTCACTTGAAATACTCGAAAAGGTCGCGCGGTGTTAATTGCCTGCGGTGACGGCGGCATCGCGCGGCTGTTCCGCCACTCACACCCACCGGTCGCCCATGTCAGTTGCTGCCGGCCACTGCCATTTCGGTCTGAATCGGCTCTAAGAAATGACAAACGGAATCACAATGCCAACATGAATCTTGAATCAGTGGTTAGAGACACATCTCTGACCATTGATTGAAGATTCATGATGGCATTGTGAATCCGTTTGTCCAGTGGAACATGGGAATTACCTCTTTATCTGTTTATACATATATAGGTAATATGAAAGGCATAATGTTCAGCAGTGGACTGAAATAGACTGGTCATGTTATGGTGTGATGTTAATTAGGTATGTACTTTAACTGAAAGTGTAAATAAAAGCCTTTTTTTTAATTATTTTAGTATAGATGTCTACGCTTTTATCTAATGATGACTCAATATAAAGGCTTGGTCAAACACACCCATACTGAGAGCATCGCATCCCTCTCACAGTGCACTTTCAAAACACTTGTGTTTGACAGAGTATTAAGACAATTGAAGGGTCCACGGAAAGACCATGTCTAGTCAATTCAAACTACAGAAGGAAAAACCAAGGTGGTTTTCTTTTAACAGAATAAAGTGTGAATTTGCCCTGATTTTTTTAAGCACTGGACAAGTTTTTTTCCGTGGACCCTTAAATTATTGTTGAAAGTGTTCCCTTAATCATGAAGTAATTATTTGTTTAATTTATGCCTTAATTGACAATCCATGGTGTATTATTACATTTATTACTCTGTAACTTGTCACTGTTAAAACAAATTTGACAAAATCAACATTGTAACAAAAAGATATCACCATGTGGAATGTTGATCTCCTTGTTTACTTTAACAATTACAGTAATGTTATGAAATTTTACCTTTTTCCTTGGCAACCAATTAGTTTGTTTTATAGGTATAGATAAACTCTGCCCGTAGGTGTCTTAAGAAGTTAACTTGGGGATTAAAGTGTCACTGACTTTATTAAAGATTGATGATGGACAGCAGTGTCATCATCATAGTGAGCACACAACTGCGATCGCCAATCAGCTTGCCTAGCAAAGTGGATATGGGTTTTTTATTTACCTCCTAAAGGTGCATTCAGACCAAAAGAGCATTCGCTGTTCTATCCCCCGCTCTACGAAATCAACCAATCACGTTTTGTGTAACGATCGAATTTCGTAGAGTGGGAGGTTAGAATAGCGAATGTTCGCTTGGTCTGAATGCACCTTAATATGCGTCAATAAGTGTGCGTAATAGAACAGGTCTATGGCCAGCAGTGGACTGTGACATAGGTTGGTATTTTGATGTGTACACATTTTCCGAGAACATGAATGTGTATAATGTATTGGTATTCTGTATATTTCGATATTTGACCGCTCGCGATAAAATTGCCGCACGAGGCAGCGAGTTCAGTGTGGACATGTGTTTTCAAAGGCTAAAGGCCCGGCCACGACATTGGTCTAAGGCGACCAGCGGTGAGCGAATCTATGAGTTGGAGCGGGATACCGATATGGGTACTCCCTCTCGCACGTATGGTTTTCCGCTAAGCCGGTCGCCTTAGTTAGACCAATGTCGTGGCCGCGGCATAAAGGATAGACATGCGCGAAATCGGTGCTTTGAAATGTAATGCAACATTACATCACGTCTCCAATAACGTACTATCACACTGTGATCACATCGCTCCAAATCGAATATGCAAAGTGGGAGCATCTCGAAGCAAGGTTCATTACTTTACGCAGAGCATGGTAGGTAGGACATAAGGACACAAAAAGCGAGTCGTACGGTCGGCTCTAATAATATGTATACGATTTTGAACCTTATGCCTTTGACATGCCGTAAGATGGGGCTATTTGAGATCCACGGGGCTATTTGGTACTAAGGACAAAACAGCATTTAAGCTCGATTTCTTTTTAGCATTATTATGAAAATAAATTCGTGGTTCCAAGTACAAGATATTTGTTCCAAATCTTGCGATAGGAACGTTTATTTGGGTCTAGCACCTTTAATTTCCATGTTACGAAATAGCCCCTTGGGTCTCAAATAGCCCCCTTTTACGGTACGTTCCGAAATGTATACATATTATTAGACGTGACTGTACCACGACGCGGTGAATTATCTAATAAAGAAGGGATGGGGAAGTCTATTTCGCGGAGACATCGCTGCAATCATGTGCCAATTGATGATGGGCAGCAGCGTCATAATCTTCTTCAATCATCATAACGGAGACACTACTGCGATCGCCAACCCGCATGCCCAGCGTGGCGAATATGGGTCTTTAACTCCTATTCCTAAAATACCGCTCCCGACCCGTAGTCCAACCGCTATGTCCAACTGGTTGAGCTACGGGGAAATAAAATGATCCATAGTCCAACCGATTGTACTACGAGGAAGTTAGTTTACCCGTGGTCCAATTGGTTGTACCACGGTGCACTAAATTTATCGGTAGTCCAATACTAGAACATATATTTACGTATACTAGTTGGACGATTGCCCCTCAGTTGTACTATCATAATTACATGACAGTAAAAAAAAAGTAATCTGACAGTTGAACCACGGATAATTTTACTTACCCGTGGCACAACCAGTTGGACATCGCAGTTGGACCACGGGTCGGGACCGTAAAATACGTCCATACGCGTAGTTGATAGGAGAGGCCTACGCCTACGTCTAACAGTTGACTGAGATAGCCTAATGATGATGCACTTGCACCATTGACGGAAATTACAGATCATATGGAAATCAAAATGCAGCTATAAAAAGCTACACTTGATAATGAAGATACGTTATCACAATCAGCCTATCGACAGATAAGCGGTGACTAGAGCAAATGGGTACTTATACACTTAGTGTTAAATTTAGTCGGGATAATGTTTTTAGTCTAGTTAGGTTTTTAACACTTTACGGGACAGTATGCCCATAGGAGTCGATGTGAGGTTAATAATAGTGAATTTAAACTATTGAAAGTAGTGTCGTGTCAAAGTGTTGTGTTTATTTAGTGATGTGATGTGATTATTTAATACATTATGGTCATCATCAATGACAATCCTAAATCTAACGTTGCTCTAAAGATAATTCATAATGTATATCCTCCCAAGGCTCTGACATACCAGAGACATTTGCCATTGCCATTGAAAGTTTTAACTCCTCGGCAGGAAAAGAGTTGTAGTCAGTTTGTCCGAAAATTTTACGATACACAACAAACGCAACTGTTCTTATTTCGTCGGTTGACAAATGAAAGCCAAAGCTCACTAAAAAAATGACAGTACTCTTAGCAACTTCGTATGTCGTATTTGTTTAGAACTGAGATATGAGCTTTTTTCGAGGACGATTTCGTAATTATCAGTGTTTCCATCAAGGCTGAGAATCGTGTCATCAAGTATCTCGTGAAGACGAGGATCCATAAGCTTAGTTCCTCGCTAATGCATGAGTAAAATATTGGAATACACTGCAGTTCGTACCCGTTGACAATGGATTCACGAGCTAAAGAAGCGAGGCAATGTACCCTGCGCGGGAGCGTGAGGGGTATACTGAAACTCGTGCCGTTTCCTCGCTCGGGTGACTCTACGGATGCTGGACGAGATACGTAAGTGTGGAGGTGGCTTTATAGAGCGCGTAATATATGAAGGGGTATAAAATCGTGTCCCTTTTATAGAAATTTTGAAATTCCTTTCTATAATTTCTTATAGAAAATACTTCATTTTTTATAGAAAATATTGCAAACGGGCTATATCTACAGGATAAATGGAATACTTTTTAACATCGGATTATAGACGAATTTTCCTGAATTAATCAACCAATCCTAAAAAAAAGTCTAATAGTCGTTAGATTAATTTTATTCTAGTTTTTAAAGTTTAGGTTTTCTTTTAGTTTTAGTTTAGGTTAAGACCATTTTATGACCGATGTTCTCTCTTTAGTTTACAAATCGCTTGACGCTGTCGATGTCGGCTAGCAACATAGACCTCCATAGTCCAAACCATCATGACTTGACACATTCTGCCGTGTACACAAGGTCAAAGTTATAAGATGCGCCCAAAGTGCAAAAAATATGTATAAACCACAGAATTAGATTTGGATAGAAGAAACAAGTTCATTCATTTGTATGGCGGCCGAGCGTGTCAGATTTTGTACTGAAGTTGTTACTAGCCTATGATTTTAAATATGTCTCAAGCCCTTGAGTATTCATATTTTTTTGTATTGTTGCAATTAATATTACTTAAGGAGGCATTATTAATGTTTTTGTTCACTTCAACTTACAAAATTTGACGTCCGAAAGCTGCAAGCTGCGATTAAAGAAGGACAACTCAGTGGATTTCACTGAGTTCATTTGACACGCTAAGTAGATACGTTTGCTTAATCTATGATATAATATGACATCTGTGGTATAAACTTATCGTCGTTGCGCTTTCCTAAACGTACATGTGCGTGGACATGACTTTTCAGTAGGCGAAAAAAACTGTTTTAGTACAAACACGTCTTATTATTTACGAAGTAAATATATCAGTAATTTGTAAAAAAAAAGTGGTTTTCCAATGCTAAAAAAAACAATTTAAAAATAAACACGGTTTAGCCGTAGTTTAAATTTTTAGACTTTTTGTGCACATGTCAGGTATGCTTTGAGTCTACAAAATTGTGTATGTGCAAACTACGCACATATAAGATTATACTTTATGTAATATAAAGGGTTTTGGAGCATAAAAGTGCTTAGATGTTTTCGAAACAACGTTGTTAGTAGTTATTAATAGGTATTAAATGTAATACACAAATTATTTATTTGAACGAAGGTGTTTATTTTAGAAAAAAGGCCAATTTAACATGTTATTATATATGTATAATAACAATCACAGTCTACCACTTCATACAAAAATCTAAAAATTGAGTATCATCTACGGTATAATTAGTTTATTTAATCTGTCATTACGTATCCTTATCATTCTGTCATTACGTATCGTTTGGTCAGCCTCCGTAGCCTAGTTGGTAGCGACCCTGCCTACGAAGCTAGAGGTTCCGGGTTCGAATCCCGGCGAGGGCATTATTTGTGTATTTATTTATCACAAATATTTGTTTCTTGGTCATGGCTGTCTATGTATTTAAGTATCTATATGTATCTATCTATTATATATATCGTCGCCTGGTACCCACATCACAAGCCTTAATTGAGCTTACCGTGGGACTAGGTCGATTTGTGTAAGATGTCCCAAGATATTTATTTATTTATTATTTTATTTATCCTTATTTAATCATGATGCAAGTTATCATAGAAAGAGTGATAGTCTCGGTGCATATGGTCAGCTGGGCATTCGAGGCTCGTATTCTTTGAGGTAACGGCTGCCATTCGTCTGAATGACGTAATTTGTAAAATACTTCACCGTCTTTATAAAGAAGCCCCCTGATGTCAGTAACTACTGGATCTCCAACTTTTTTACCAGGTCTGATTGACTCAAACTCGCACACTAATTCGTAGTTTAAAAAAAACGTGTAGTCTAAATGATGTATTATGTACGGGTTAGTCGGTCGAGCTTGTGCCATCAAGTTTATGTAATCGCTAGGAGCATATATTGGTGGCTTGAAGAGGTTTTCCAAGGTGGAGTGAACGCTGTCCACCTGCATAATAGTATGACCTTTTTCTAGAATCCGTTGTTCTATTTCTATACGTTTGCTTCTCGAAAATGTCAACAGAGCCGAAGACAATATTTTATTCCTGTTTTGATAGCAACATCCGTCTGAAATAATGATTACTTTTTTGAAACCCTGTTCTACTTTAGAACTCAAAAAATCAATAAAACAACTTGTAAACTGATTAGCTGTTACGCCACCATCGCCTTCATGCCATACATACACGTGAACTTCCTTGTCATTGTTTACATATAAAGTAAAGTTATGTAATTGCAGTTTTTGTTTATAATATATTTCAGAAACAGTCAACTTCGGTGCTAATAATATACTTTGGACATCCATGGTCAAAACTAATATCTCTGAAGAGCATAAAGATTGTGCTTCTTCTTTGGCACTATAGGCTTCCTCTTTCATTTTTTGGTGCTTTTCGAAAAGACTTTCATCCAGATTACCCTCTTTGTAAGCAGTGCATGTATCACACTGGTCTTTGCGCGGCTTATAAATGGATATTTTTTCTGTTTTCAGTACTGAGCAAAACAGTTTTCTGTTTGCAAACTTTTTGCCATTTACAAGACACCAGTTCTTGTACTCTCTAAACATATGCAACTTGCTTCTGAACGTATCTTCTACATAAACTCTTTTGGAGCTGGCCCTGCCCTACAATAGTGACTAGGTACCTTTGGCAAAAGGGCTGACCACTCTTTTGCTTTATTAGTTTTTCCTAAGATAGGAGCGGTGTCTTCAGAGGTAGCTATTCTATTCTTTTTTTGTTTTTTACTTAGGTTTTGTTCCGTGTCGTCACTTATCGATTTCATCCATTCAATTAAGGTTTGATTATTCATGTCAAGCGTACTGAGCAAAAAATTTTGGCACACTCTTACGAAATCTTTATTTCCATCCGGTAGTAAGCAATCGAATCCACATTGTTTTTTTGAATTCGTGTTAGACCAGTTTCGGTTTCGATTTCATTATACCTACGCGATTATGGAAAATATTTATTAAAATATTGGTTCTTAAAATTGCTTCTAAACTGTAAGTTACTATATTTAAAAAGCAGCCATTTATCGAATTATTTGCTTGAATGTCATATTTCTATTAGTATTTAATACTTAACTTGAATATAGGTTTCAATAAACAACTGTTAGACGGGCCTGTGATGTACTGTTTTACTCGTATCTACATATCGCACACCTAGATCAAAACAGCATTAACTCAAAATTTATCTGTGTTTGAGATAAGGATATATTCGTGATCTACAAAGTTCAAATTAAAATATACTTACATTATGAGTTAATACTGTTTTGATCTAGGTGTGCGATATATGACTACCTATCCAGCATATTTGTACAGTCGACGCCATAAATATGTTTACATTTTTCGCCTTATTACGAGGGAGTAAGGTGCAAAAGTGTAAACATATTTTTGGCGTCGACTGTACACCTTTAATAATGGTTGAATCATTGACTGTAAACTAAAAGGTATTTAAAAGCGATATGTTTTTATTATTATTTAAAAGTTCATACTCCTAGAATCAACGTAATCAAATGTAATAAATTATAATCAGCCGATAATGCAGTACATTACTACCTACAATTTTTAAAACATCAAGCCATTTTAAAACGTAGTTAGTTTTCTAAAATGAATTACTGTATCTTTAATATATGTATTTGTTTGGTGTTTATTAATAAAAGTAACAAAACTTACCCGTTATTCAGTTTTTATGATAATTTTAACTGCTATTTGCACTTAGTAAACAACATTTCACTCAACGTACCGCCGGAATGCATGGAGAAGGAAAAAGTGATATGTGCAAACCAAACCTGATATGTGTAATTTATCTAATATTTAAATACTGTTAAGTGTTTGGCAGACACTTGTATAGTTTTTTCTTTAGTCGAATCACATGTAATATTTTTTATCTCCGTTTCTACAAGGATTTTGGACATATGTGTTTTTGTATCGGATGCGGCATTAAAAAATATTATCGAATATGAAATAAAAAAAATCGATGACATGCACATATACGTTTTGGAAAGCGCAACGACGTTATATTAGGTACCGTCATACTAGCCAATTTTGAACAATATAGTACGGTTGGCTACCCTAGTATTAGGGTTGTGTATAAATTTATTTGGCACTTTGCGAGCGATGTAAATCTCTGACCTTGTACATCGGTTAGACACACAATTCTCTAGAGTTGGGTAAGTAGGTATCTATTTACTTTAAAATGTGAGTAACTGATTAATATACTTACGCAATATATAGTTGCTGATTTCTAAGAATGAACTTTTGACAGTTATAGATTAATCCTTATTAATATGATGGTCACTCACCATTTTTCCGATAGTCTTAACGTCAAATGTTCATTATTAGCAATCGGCAATTATAGTTTTAAATTCATTCTTATACCGTGCGCCAGAAGCAAACTCTTTCGATACTAATGGAGAAAAGTTTTGTTCCAAAATTTACATAATATTTTTCGAGTTTCTCGTATTACCATCCAGATACTGTATTTTTTCTGTGTGTGCTTTATTATTTCACCGTTTAAACCAAGATATTATACATTATACTGTATATCTCAAATCAATAACTGGCACCCCTACTGCTTACGAAGCGACGGGAGTTTCAAAATTGTCGACAAAATTATGCTTAGTTATAAATAAATATCTTGGGACATCTTACACAAATCGACCTAGTCCCACGTTAAGCTCAATTAAGGCTTGTGATGTGGGTACTAGGCGACGATATACATAATAGATTAATACATACTTAAATACATAGACAGCCATGACCAAGGAACAAATATTTGTGATAAATAAATACACAAATAATGCCCTCGCCGGGATTCGAATTCGAACCCGGAACATCCAGCTTAGCAGGCAGTCACTTCCAACTAGGCTACGGAGGCTGACAAAAGTTAGATTTAATAGAGAAGCCACGTCTCTTTATCTATTGTTAATGTTATCAGATCGTTATCAACACGAGTAGGATCTTGATCGACCTTCACCGTGGCCACCGTTATAAGTGACATCGAAAATTATACTGTACTTATTAGATTCGAGGCTCCGGAACACGCGCGTTAAGGCCAAGCCAGACCGGCTGCGTGAGCAGCACGTACGCGTGCGACTTGTAGCTTATGTAAATGTCATATTCAGGGCCCGCAATTCTCATGCCAATCACATCAATTTAACGTCACGCTCCATTTAGGATGATCCGAAATAGTTTTATTGTTCATTATTAATCATTAGTCGTCAATCATTTTAATCATGTACAAATTACTTCAAAAGGAGTATATTTACACGTAAAATAAATAATAACTACTTGATACGTGATGTACGTTAAAGAGGAATTCGGTTTTCTACTACGAACAAAAAAAACCATGGAAGCCGTACGCCATACCAAATTGCCTTTCAGAAATGGGCCTGAATTTTAGTTGACAAATGTCACCCCTTTTCAATGCATCACGGCAACGAATTATAATGTCAACCTATAAACACTTAAACCGCCATTAAAAAAAAGTTGTGATTGATTCATCAAAGTTTTGATTGGCTATATTCTAAGCATTTGTCAAAGATGTTGCGCCGAAATATGCGCGGTGTTAAGAAAAATGCTATGTCCTGCCCATCTTGGCACAATTTAACAATTGTTTCTGGAAGCATTTTTGAGCTGGCGTTAGACGTCCATGTTATATATGGTCGCAGGTTTTCTACGTAATTATTTAAATGTGTTAACAATATCATTTAATAAAATGTATTATAAAAACAAATCAAATAGTTTTATTTATGTTTCACGTATCAAGTAATCGGTGTTATTTATTTCACGTGTAAATATACTACTTTTGAAGTTATTTGTACAGGATTAAAATTATTGACGACTAATGATTAATAATGAACAATAAAACTATTTCGGATGACCCTAAATGGAGCGTCCGTCAAATTGATGTCATCGGCATGAAAATTACGGGCTCTAGTCATATTAGATGGCACACCGCTGCCTCAATTGCATTTCGGGTATAATGTGACATTTCCGACACTACAACGCTCACGATACGCACACTATCCGCGTGTGGCTCAGCCTTAGGCACTGGTCTACTAAGCTATGAACTATCGGCTATAAACACGAACAAAAGATTCCCACTCCCGTGTAAATAAAAGAGACACGGCGATACTCGCCCGGCTATCAGCTCAGCTGTCACCGCCGGGCGAGTATTGCCGTGTCTCTTAGAGTGCGTATCTTTTGTTCGTGTTTATAGCCAGTTCATAGCTTGGTAGCTCGCGGTGAGACCTGTGCCTTAAGTCCGCAACTGCGTGCACAATTGCGATATAGTCTAGCCAATAGCCGTCTATGTCAGCGACCCTATGTTTTTACAATTTCTTGTTCAGCACTCCTTTTGACTTCTTCCCTTCCCAGTAAAGAGAACTGTAATATCGCTATCGTTAAAAACAATGACAGTGGCAGTGTGAGAATAGTACATTACGATACAAGTGCGAAGAAGATGAAGTCCGAAACGAGTGGATATAAATTAAATCGACACGAGTTGCGAATTTCGTTGACGCACGGGTATCGTACGACGTTTTTCAGTACATTATGGCCTTCCGAAGATTTCGACATGCCGTAAATTGAACAACTTCTCGCACTAAAAAAAGCGCCTTGTAATACTGAAAAATAGTTTTGTATTAGGGATATTTAAGTCGCAGAGGTAATTTATGTAAACATACAAACGTTTTCATCTTGACTAGTGCGTTATAGGTACTCTCTGATTCTGGTAAACATAGTTGTTTTAATACTTGACCGTGGCCCTGAACTTGCATGGACGCACGAAAACTGTCGCTATTACCGAACAATCACTTGAATAATGAATAGCGTTGGCTGGCTACCGAAACACACTATAAAACTGTCAGTATTTTTAACAACCTCCTATGTCGGTATTGAATCAGAACTGAGATACGAGCTTTCTTTCAAGTAGGTACTGTTACTTAGTGAGTTTTGGTAAACCGATATAGTGTTGTACGGAGAAAATACGATTTACAAATCCGCCTTTATTAAATAGCAATAAGATCCATAAAGCCGCGTCGAGTCATCGAGCGAGCATTCGTTCGATCTTGGGCATACGAAAACAGGCTTTCACATAGCAAAATGTTCGTTCGTCAGCCCATAAACAAGTGAATGCTCGCTCAGAATACTACGTGGAAACGCGACTTAACTGATCTCTGATCTGAGGCTCTACCGCGCACCACGAACGAAATGTTGCCTCTCTCGCACTCGTGAATTTGTACGTAAGTGTGAGAGGAAGGCAACACTTCGTTCAAGGTTCGCGGTAGGGCCTCTGCTACCGCAATCACCGAAGTTCGTGAATTACGGGGCTTTGTCTCTGTCACACCAAAAAAGGCGTCGTTAGAGAGACAGAGAAACATCCCTGAAATTTGCGGATTTCGTAATTCGCGTTGGGCTGTAATGTATAGGTATTTTCCCCACACTAGCTCGGAAACACCTACTTCCCTCACTAATTTCAGTGAGGGAAGTTGCATTTTAATCACTTGTGAAGGAAGTAAATTGACAGATGAACCGTGACACGTTCAAAACCATGGAACGTCAAACGCAGATATGGCTATGATTCGCTGATTATTTTTTAAGCGACACCATGAAAATTTTATCATACACCAGATTATTTCATTTATTCAAGATAATAAATTAGATATTTAGTATTTCATAAAAACCTATCGCAAAATCTTATCATATTGGACAAAAACCAGATAGTATACTTTTACATTCAGAACGCAACCCGCTAACACTGACGTCTTGTACGCCAATGTTGCCAACTTATAAAGAAATACTCGAATGTACAGTTTTGTAAGGAAAGTTTTCTATGTAATATCTTACCAAAAAGTAGGCAATTTAAGTCTACCTCACACATTTTTTAAAATGATTGATGTTTTAGTTGCCGGGTACAGATTTTATACTTAAACATCATAGAAATTTTGACAATTTAATGAATGTAGCTAGGTTTTATTGTAATTATAAAAAAACCTAGTTACATAGACCTAGTCATTTACCAAATTAAGAGTTCTGCCTATTTTTTGGCATATTCTGGACTTAAATCTAGCACATTTTTAAATACTCTAAGTTGTTTAATAAAGACTGATTTGTTGCATTGATTTTTTTTTTTACACGTTCGTAGCTGCTTCCTCGCTTTAGTGTGGGGAAAAATGTTGTGTTGCACATGGGAGCAAAGTTTGTTTAATTATCGTGCCTTGAAAACCTCGCAACGCTCGAGATTCCATTTATAAACCACTCGCTTCGCTCGTGGTTAAACTATGAAATCTCTCGCTAGCTCGGGACTCAATATTGGCACGATGATTAAACAACCACTTTCCTCCCTTGTACAACAAATAACTATTGACGTTGATTTGATTCGTAGCGTGGTTGTAGTAATTTGCTGACCAGTGTTTGTGTAGAAATCACGCGACGTGCGATGGGGGGTTGGTGGGGGTCACGTAAACATCAGGAGTTAATAGGAAGGGTCAAAAATAAACCGATTAAATGTCACGTAATTTAGAAACAGAGTTGCGCAAAAATCTGATTAATTCATTAAATTACATTTGTTTATGTACTTAGTAATCTAGATTAGATCGGAAGGAGTAATCCGTTACTTTTTGCCCAATTCTGTTTTAAAAGTCCTGTGGGCTGCCTTCCAGCTTAAAAACATGGAAATTTCAAATTTTGCTTTCATTGGAGTGACAATAGATGCTCAAAATATTCGAATCTGATTGTTAGTTTTATGTGGTGCCAACTGGATCATTTCTTAAATATCTACCCGTTACATTAAAGTTGGGCCATGATTCTCGGAGAAACCGAATAACAATAGTTATTTGTTATACAAGGGTGCAAAGTTGTATTTTACCCGCGAGTATGAAATTGAAACACGAGCAAGCCAAAGGATTCTATAGTTGAACCACGAGCGAAGCGAGTGGTTCTAAAATAGAATCCTGAGCAGCGAGTGTTTTAACATACGAGAAGTAAAATACATTTGCACCCGTGTGTAACACAAAACTTTTCCCCTCACTATAGCGAGGAAACTCAAAAAAGGTAATTATTTGTTCACATTACAATCATCATCGGGTTAGTGATAATAATTTTCCAAATGCATCATGTATTTAATGCAAGATTTTGTCGCAGTAAACTTACCACGAAAAAGTAAACGCAGCACGATTTTAACACATTCCTGTAGTTGCACACCAACGCCAATGCATTATTAAATCATTCTCATTCATTATTTTTACAAAATTATAACAGAACACCCTGAAAGTTGTTTAGTTTACTATTTTTATGCGTGTTCGAGTCGGTAAATAAAGATTATAACCTATAATATTCTTTGACAATGTTGACGTTGACATTTTCTGCGTTTTGTGATTGCATCTAGTCATCTTATCATCATTCACTAAAACAATTGTTACTTATGGAATTTTAGGATTTATATGTTAAAATCATCATATTATATAAAGGTTTGTATTTTACACTAAATTCTCAAACAAATTATGTAATTATCATTAATATGGAACAATTTCCATGAGCATTTTACGTTTTGTTATTCCAAAACCAAGATCATTACTTTGCCACACAAGTGAATAATATGCGTTTTTACACGTTCGTATTAAAGGATAAACGAGCACTTTACGAGCTAGTGAGGGGAAAAACTACATACAAAAATAAAAATTCGATCCGACACGCTTCTCCTTTTTTGAAGTCTGTTAAGAACTTGTTAAACATAAGATTAAGACACAAGGCAAGAACCTGTGGATAGCGTAAACAGGTACCCAAGTTGACCTTACTTACATATGCATATGCAGGCTTTGTGACGTAGTCACACTAGAATGTCTGTCAGTATGTCACGGTACCGTTGTATGGGCAGAGACGGGTATTAATCGAATGTATTGATTAACTAATCTATCAATTAAACAATCAATCGTTCAATATTTGTTCCGAACAATTTATTCGCAATTAAATCAATGGCGCTGTCAAATAATGATTGATCAATCGTCATTTTAATCGAATAAATTCACACAAATAAAAAATGGGATTTTCAGTGTGCAAAACAAATTCGTTAGTGATTTCGTACTAGACATGTGCGCCGCGCCGCCGCGCCGCCGCCGCCGATGATTTTTCCACGCCGCCGCCGCCGATGAATTTGACCGGCGTGAAATCAGCGTGTCAAAAATTTTCATTCTTTTTTCGATTCTAATAATTTTCCCCAGTAAATGAAAAGGTTTACAATTTGATCGTGTACTTAGTTATTATCAGATTAACAGGATCACTTCAAAATGCATCGTAAACCACATGCTTGTAACATTGTTAAGTGAACCCACAAGCAATATGTGTAGTGTGTAGTAGTTTTTAGTAAAACGTCCCACTGTCGCTTACCATAAAGACGAGATTTCCTTGTATCTTCATATGAATAAACTGACAAAGCGGCTTTATGGCAAACGACAAAGTGGGACGTTTCACTAAACTCACTCACATATACATTTTTCATGCTATGTCACAGCTAGCTAACAAAGTCAAAATGGGGCAACTTCCCATATGTTTTCGGTGAGGTCGAGAGGTTCTATGGACAATTCCAGCCGCACATTTCGGCCGTGATCCCGTTGACAGCTTAGTAGGAGATTCAAGAGCCAAGATATCCTGACCTTACATCGAAGATATCCCGGACATAATCTGTGCAAAATTAAGACAGCGCAGGCAGAAAACAAGGTGACCGAAGTAAAATTGCAGATATTGCTACCGAATATTACAAGGATCTATACTCAGATTTAGTACACACCCAATCATTTTGCATTACAAACGACAGATTAAATCCTATCCCGCCCATATCAGACCACGAAATTTATCTTGCACTTCGTAAAATGAAGTACGGTAGGAGCCCTGGCGAAGATTGTATAACGACTGAAGCGCTGAGAGTCGGAGAGCCAATTTTAATTCCACATATCACCAAACTTTTTAACAATATCATATCTAGCAAAACTGTCCCACAGCACATGTCATTCTAACATAATCCTGTTACACGAGAAGGGCGACAAGTCTGACATAGGAAATTAAAGACCTATCAGTCTGGTCTCCCATCTTTACAAACTTTTTATAAAAATAATAGAAAAAGGAATTTCTGGACAGCTTGACAGACACCAACCACCCGAACAAGCAGGATTTCGTCCCGGCCTCTCCACAACCGACCACTTACACGCCCTAAATCAAATAATTGAAAAATGTCACGAATATAATCTTCCCCTTTACCTCGCATTCGTAGACTACTCAAAAACATTTGACAGCCTTTCACATGAGTCCATCTTTAGTGTATTACATAATCAAGACATATACCCAAATTACATCCATCTCATCAAAATCATTTATCAAAATAGCATAACCGCAATTAAACTTCAATCCTCTGGCCCATCCTTTGATATTCAGAAAGGAGTCAAACAAGGAGATCCGTTATCGCCGAGGCTCTTCACAAGCACTCTGGAACACGTTTACCGGAAACTTGCGCCGAGTTGGGAACATCGGGGCCTTGTTGTCGGAGAAAGAAGATTAACAAATCTTAGATTCACCGACGACATTGTCCTATTTTCCTCAACTGCTTCCGAGTTACAAAACATGCTTCAAGATCTTAACTGTGCTAGCCTCGAGGTGGGACTGAAGATGAATATGTCAAAGACCAAGCTTATGACTAATAGCACCACACGTAGAGTATAGATAAACGGCGAACCTATTGCATATGTCGATGAGTACATTTACTTGGGCCAACAAGTTTCCTTCCAGGCTCGACAGGAGAAGGAAGTCGAAAGACGGACTGATAACGCCTGGAGGAGTTATTGGTCCTTGAAACATCTTATGAAGGGCGACCTCCCTCTTTCCCTTAAACGGAGGCTCATGGACATGTGCATACTGCCAATTCTCACCTACGGTGCACAGACTTGGTCTTTGACTTTGTCACAGAAGTCCAAACTCGGGGTTTGCCAGCGAGCTATGGAGCGCAGCATATTGGGTATCAAGTTAGTGGATCGAGTCCGGAATACCACGCTACGCTCCAAAACCCAAATAGTCGATGTAACTCGGAAGGCGGCCAAGTTGAAGTGGGACTGGGCTAGTCATATGTGCCGTATGCCGAATGAGCTGTGGGCCAAGATAGCCACTGAGTGGCAGCCCAGCTCAAAACGGGGACATGCTCGTCGGCGATGGCGAGACGAACTGGACTCCTTTTTATCAGGATGGCCAGAGTATATCCAGGACAGGGAGAACTGGAAAAAGTGGCGGGAGGCCTTTGCCCAGCAGTGGGACACTACAGGCTCAATATAATAATAATAATTAAGATGGTCCTGAAGTAGCTTAAGACCAACAAGACACCGAGTGAAAACGGAATAACGGAACTTCTAAGAGCGAGTGTAACGCCGGTACTTTAATTCGTCCAGAAGCTCTTTAATTCGAGCTAGCAAATTTCCGAGGGAAAACGTTTGACACATAGAACAGAGACAAGTTGGTGCTGTTCTTCAAAAAAGGTAATATTAATAACACCCTTTTGAAAAACTAAAATAGTTTTCAAGGGACATCAGACTGTGTGTGTGGAACACTGACTTGATGTTTTTAGCTTCCAGAATAAGCCGGATTCCAAGGAAGCTGCTAAGAGCTCTTAGGAGCTTCCTTGGAATCCGGCTTATTCTGGAGGCCTGCAAGGCTGGTCTGAAGGCCTGCATATTATGGGTCTAAACCCATAATTCGCATCCATATGCCGCAGCTAATTATACAAAAGAGTGAAGAGTAACTATAATTTCCAATTATGCTTACCGATTGTTGATTATGAGAAAGCCTTCGGTTCAGTGGAAATGGAAATGTAAGCAGTACTTGAGTCTTCAGCGATGCTATCAGTACATCAAAGTGTAGAAGTATTTCGATCAACAGGCCGAATTCAAATCGGTTGGGCAGCGTTTGGGAACGCTGCAATTTATTTTCGTCCGACATACCGCATTGTCATAAAACGAAAGTCAGTATTGAGTGAAGACGCTGAAACGTGGTCCTTTACTAGTGAACATATTATCTCAAAACGCAAAGTCGCTCAACGAGCTATAGAGCCATGTTCGGAGTTTCTCTACTTTATCCATTCCGAAATGTTGAGATCAGGTCCGGAGACGAACTAAAGTCACCGACATAGCCCTCCAAATTAGCAAGCTGAAGGGGCAATGGGCAGGCCATGTTGATAGAAGCTCACGGTCTGGAAAACGGGGCGTTGTCGTTCGCCCACAAGATAGACCAACAACCATATGGTGATCGCCGGGAGTCGCTGGATGCAGGTCGCTTCTAACCAGCATAAATTTAGGTTCAAAGGGGAGGCCTATATTTAGCGGCGGACGTCTTATCTTATGGCTGAAATGATTATGATGATAATTTTAAGTATTTTTGATGTTTTATGGTGAAGTACATACTTCAATTACTTAAATATAGTACGATTAGACCACATTTCTGAGTGACGGCTATGTTTCGAATTCAGTCGAGGTCACGCCGATTTCACGCCGATCACGCCGCCGCCGTCGGTCAAAAAACCATCGGACGCCGCCGCCGACGATTTTACGATCGGCGCACACCTCTATTTCGTACCAGCGTTCAGATATTCGAGAGGAATTTCTAACTATTTAATCGATCAATATTTTAGTCGCCGATAATTAATCGATGGATAATTTTATCGAGACTGAATCCTCAATCTTCCAACTAAGATTAATCAATCGGCATTTTTAATCACTAATCGCGATTACGAGTACGTAGGTTAATCGTTAGTCAATTCTGTTGATCACTGCATCGCAGCATAATATTTATTACCGATATTCTGATTTAGGATTACTACAATGTTTGTCAGTACGTCACGATACCGTTGTACCCTATGGGTCTAGATATACAATAGCTGAACCTATCGTAAAAACGTTTAAAAACTATATTTAGGTTCACACGACCTTGACGTGTACTAAACGGTACATCTTCCGCCTTCACACAATCAATCTATTCATACTCGTACATAAAATGTTTGGTGAAACAGTTTGAAACGTTTACGTTGTCATTACCTACCGACTCTTATCGTAGCTCAGATTATTACAGTTTATATCAGAAACATAATTCCGACTAGGGTTGTTACGTCGCCAAACGTAATTGCCGGACAGACCAGTCAGTTTGGCCGGGCATTTGTGTAGAAAGGCATCCCTAAAGGATTGAGGATTTTCAGGAGGGTAGGCAAGTCGGTTAGTGATTGCAATAGTGAGTCTGAGCAGCGATAAATGCGTGAGTCGACGTTTTCCTATTTGTTACCAACTTTCTAGATGAGATGAAAGGAAATTAAATATTTATTTAACGAGGCACAGTCAAGTGCGAAAATAAGTATCGAAAGAATCCGCTCATAAATATGTTACGACGTTCTTATTCCACAGAATTAGAGTGCACTGGGACATATTTTTGAACATTTTTGTGTACACCTTATTTTGTCTTTGACTGGACATTAATAGTACAATGTATATTTTGTGTTGTACTATTAATGTTCCATATTATAGGTCCTGAGCTAGGAATCCCTGATGTGTTACAGGACCCAAATAATATAACTATAACTAAATTATTGATTGCTTATTAGTTGTTTACAATTAAGGTTTCATAGATTATGGATTTCGTTAATTATGCGAAATAATTTATATAAATATTGATGATGATAATCCTACAAAATAATGGTAACAAAATAGGAAAATTAAGTCTTTACAAAGTTTTTCAGAACTGCTCGACGCTCATCTACTTTTATGACGTCCACTGCTGGACATAGGCCTCCCCCAGAGAGTTCCACAAAGATCGGTCTTGAGCTGTCCGCATCCATTGGACACCCGCAACCTTTACCAGGTCGTCGCTCCATCTTGTGGGGGGCGCTTATCATCAATCTTCATTAAATGAATACCACACCTCAATTCCAGGGACCCTTAGTCGACTCTTACGACACCCACGGGAAGAGTTGGGGTGGTGATAAATGTATACTTACTGCCGTCACCACGTGACGAGTTTGTCCGGACACGCAATCACAAAGCCTACTTATGTCCGGCTTTATCCGGACGCATGGCAACCCTACTTCCGGCGTACCTATACTATTAATAAATATTACGATACTGTTGTTGTTAATGCGATCTTATCTATAGACCAGATCTACATTACAATTTTGTCCTAAGCTAGCAGTGTTGTATTATAATAAATATTATAATCTTTCAATAATGGTGAGGAATACAGACACCGTAAAAAAATCTTTCATAATGCTCGAAGGCACATTGTATGACACAATATGTTGAAGCGGAAAATCGATATCGGAACTCTCTCTCGCTCTTAAGTTTTTTCGCATAGACAGGAATATGAATTCTGACGTTTCCATGAAAATACTGTAGGTCAGGATTATTCACTAGCCCCCTTATTCATAAACGCCTCCTAACTGAACAAGCCGCTAAGTATTGTTTGTCCCTTTCACTCTTGTGTCCATAACATATTGATAAGATCAAAAGGGAGAAATACATAGCGCCTTGCTAAGCAGACGTTTGAAGAGTGTCTATTCAAAAGGGCTTATTTGCACTCTGCCAGCAAGGGTTTTTTTAATGTTACCATGAAATAATCTCTATTGACAAAGTGGAAATAAGCCCTTTTGAAAAGACACTCGTTTATAAATAAGGGGGTTAATCAGTGATTCTGTACAACATTATCCACCCAGAAGCACTGCCTAAAGTACTAAAGCCAGTATCTTCGGTTCCAGAGACTTGGCGGACGTGGTGATGCGCCGGCCGCCGCGGTCACGCCGCTCCACCGACTACCTGCTCGACGACGTCGGAGACGGCGCTGAGGCTGACCTGCTGAGCAGTACGCCTCCAAGAGCCCTCATTAGGAAGAAGGAGAAGGCTAGGAGGTAAAGTTACGTCGCCTTTTGGTTCCCCAGTGACATCCAACGGCTACCTGGAGACAGCGCTGAAGCAGACCTGCTGAGTAGCACGCCTCCGAGAGCGCTCATTAGGAAAAAGGAGAAGGCTAGGAGGTATTAAGTCTCCCTTTAGTTCAAGAGACAGCTGACATTGTGGTCCACCTGCTGGACGACGTCGGAGACGGCGCTGAAGCAGACCTGTTGAGCAGCACGCCTCCAAGAGCCCTCATTAGGAAGAAGGAGAAGGCTAGGAGGTATTAAGGCTCCTTTTGATTCAAGTGACATTCACTGACTACCTGGAGACAGGGCTGAAGCAGATCTGCTGAGCAGCACGCCTCCGAGAGCGCTCATTAGGAAAAAGGAGAAGGCTAGGAGGTATTAAGTCTCCTTTTGATTCAAGTGACATCCACTGACTACCTGGAGACAGGGCTGAGGCTGACCTGCTGAGCAGCATGCCTCCGAGGGCTCTCATTAGGAAGAAGGAGAAGGCTAGGAGGTAAAGTTACGTCGCCTTTTGGTTCCCCAGTGATATCCAACGGCTACCTGGAGACAGCGCTGAAGCCAACCTGCGGAGCTGCATGCTTCCGAGAGCTCTCATTAGGAAGAAGGAGAAGGCTAGGAGGTATTAAGTCTCCCTTTGGTTCAAGAGACAGCTGACATTGTGGTGCACCGACTACCTGCTCCGCGACGTTGGAGACGGCGCTGAGGCTGACCTGCTGAGAAGCACACCTCCGAGGGCTCTAATTAGGAAGAAGGAGAAGGCTAGGAGGTATTAAGTCTCTCTTTAATTCCCCACCCCCAGAGACATCCCCAGACTACGTGGACCATGTTGGAGACGACCTGCTGAGTAGCACGCCTCCGAAGGCTCTCATTAGGGAGAAGGAGGAGGCTAGGAGGTAAGGTTAAGTCTCCCTTTAGTTACAGTGACAGGCTCCGATTACGTAGACGATGTTGGAGACTGCGCTGAGGCTGACCTGCTCAGCAGCACGCCTCCGAGATCTCTTATTAGGAAGAAGGAGAAAGCCAGGAGGTAAAATTACGTCTAGTTTTAGTTCCAGTGACACCTGGAGACAGGGCTGGAGCTGGCTTGCTGAGCAGCACGCTTCTGAGAGCTTTCTTTAAGAAAAAGGAGGCTTAGGAGGTAAGGTCAAGTCTGCTTTTGGTCCCAGTGACAGCTGACATTGTGGTCCACCGGCTGCCTGCTCGACGACGTCGGAGAGGGCGCTGAGGCTGACCTGCTGAGAAGCACACCTCCGAGGGCTCTAATTAGGAAGAAGGAGAAGGCTAGGAGGTATTAAGTCTCCCTTTGATTCCCCTGTGACATCCACCGCCTACCTGGAAACAGGGCAAAAGCAGACCTGCTGAGTGCTGAGTAGCACGCCTCCGAGGCTCTCATTAGGAAGAAGGAAAAGGCTAGGAGATATTAAGTCTCCCTTTGATTCCCCACCCCCAGTGACATCCCCAGACTACGTGGACCATGTTGGAGACGACCTGCTGAGTAGCACGCCTCCGAGGGCTCTCATTAGAGTCATTAGGAAGAAGGAGAAGGCTAGGAGGTATGGTTAAGTCTCCCTTTTGGTTCCAGTGACATCCAACGACTACGTGGACGATGTTGGAGACGACGCTGAGGCTAACCTGCTCAGCAGCACGCCTCCGAGGTCTCTTATTAGGAAGAAGGAGAAAGCCAGGAGGTAAAAATTACGTCTAGTGTTAGTTCCAGATTCACACCTGGAGACAGGGCTGAAGCTGGCTTGCTGAGCAGCACGCTTCCGAGAGCTCTGATTAGGAAGAAGAAGGCTAAGAGGTAAGGTTAAGTCTCCCTTTAGTTCCAAAGACAGCCTCCGATTACGCGGACGATGTTGGAGACGGCGCTGAGGCTGACCTGCTGAGTAGCACGCCTCCGAGGGCTCGCATTAGGAAGAAGGAGAAGGCCAGAAGGTATTAAGTCTCCCCTTTGTCTCAGTGACATCCAACATTGTGATGCCTTGACTACCTGCTCGACGACATCGTAGAAGCCGCAGAAGTTGAAGGGCTACTGCGAACTACGATCGACGTCGTACCTCCCCGTCACACTTGCGTTCGTATTCATAAGTCCGAGAGAGGCAACACTTTGTACGTGGATTACGGTATGCTCTCTTATCTGCTGGCAGCACGCCTCCAAGTTCTCATTAGGAAGAATGTTTTTTGACCGGTTTGACGCAAAACCCTTTTTATTTCGTTCGTTATATCGGTTTTTAAAGATTGTAATAATAAAGTTCCTGTCAAATTAACCGGTTTATTCAAAAGGTCAAATTGAACTTGCCACTGGACAGCTGTCAGACCAGTCACTTGTAAAATAAAGCGGTTTATTTAGGTTAGCTAGAAATTAGAATTAATTATGTTTTTGAAATGTTCCCATTTTTTATGACAGCTCGGAGTAAATTAACCGACATTAACCGCTATTTTTCAAATCGTTTCCAATATTAGTCCATTATATTACGGAAAAAAAGTTCACATCCGGATACCAGCACCAAATTTTAGTATGTTGTTAAATACGTCATTCTGTATCCAAAACTGCCGGGAGACACTCTCTCAAAGGTCAAGGTCACCAGTAATGACGTCATCAAAATGCCTAGTGGCTAATTTCAAAAAGCGCTTATTTGTTCCTCAACCGCCCAACGTATACCATTGTGTGTAGTATCAATCGAAAGGTCATTAAATATGCTCTAACTTTGTCTTTTCATGTTATAACGTACATCTAGAAATAAAAAAAATATCGTTGAAAGAATACATTTTTTTTTTACTCTTTTCGTACAATGTACATTTCATCAGGAAACAAGCGGTATTAGAAAAAAATGTTGTACTACATAAATGTAGCCAAACTATTATCCTAAAATGTACAGTTTAAATCATCCAAATCGGTTGAAAATAAACAAAGTTATGTCATTTTCTATATTCCGCGGCAAACGCCATACACCCGTCATCCGCCCGCCCGCCAGTTCGAAAATGTAAATTGCACCCAAACTATGCAAATGATTTATACTGATAAAATATGAACTAAAAGCCAATTAATTATACAAATACTAGTTGTTTTAAAAATACTGTTGTTATTAAAATAAAATACATAATTTAAGAAAAAAAACAAATTAAAAAAAAGTAAGGTAGAAAAAAGGTATCAAATGAATAATAATAACTTCTAACTATCAATAAAAGAATATTATGTATAATATATTTCAAGGTTTTATTCTGAACAGTAAATTCCGGAGCAAGTTCCTTCACATACACAAAGAAGAGTGTAATTTAAAACGTTTTTTACGCATACGCCAACGTGGACCTGGACAAGGCACAAGTTCTTTGCAACTAGCACTTGCATCAGGAATCGTTTTCCACAATGGAACTGGAATATAGACAAATACTTTCTCTTCTTTTTTCCAGCTCCAATAGCAGGGATCAATTTTCTTGTGGATAAGGCAAGGCACTTCGTCCATATCTTCGTTTGTTTGTAGAATGGTCCGCTTCAGATGTTGATTCAGTTTCAGTGCATCTTTAGTTGGTGAGATCATAAATTAAGGTGAGATGCTTTCGATTGCTTTATATTCATATTAAATCATTCCGTCTGGCTATAATTAATTGTTATATAATTTGTAGTATCTCTGGACATTCGTCATCCAAGTGGTGGACGGCCTTCCTCTTTCCAGTAGCCATGGACAGATAGTTTATCACGACATGACTGTCCGGTCGGCGAAGGACGTGACCTTACCATCTTAGCTTATTTTTACAACCTTGAAACTCCTCTTTACATGCTTGTTGTGAACTCTGGCCGTGAGCGCGACTCCTCCTGCCCATCGTAGCAAACGAAGTATGCGATTAGAAGCAATCCCAGATATTTCAGCAATGGACGGATCGCATAAAAAAATAATCAAACTTACCTACAGGCAAAGTTTGTTCACACAAGCTAACAATATAAAGCACGATACTGAGCACGGAAATCGTTTTCCAGGGCAAGCAGCTTACATCAGTTCGTAACAGCAGAATTGTTTCAACTAATAATGAATATTCCGTTGGAATGACAACTGTAATCTGTACATATAAAGGTAAAGTCCTCACTTCTTCCTCCGTGACTATGCTATGCTCTCGTCTTCACGCGAACCAGCCTATGCCAGAATATTATTTTACACACAGCCGCCGCTGAAACAAATAACTACCATACATGAGGGCGAGGGTTTTTTTAGAGGGACGGAAACTTTGATGTTTAGAGTTGCTTGCCCTGGAAAGGATTTACATGCTCTCGATACACGATGATAAGATCGTTAGCTTGTTTGAAGAGACTTTGCCTGTACGTTTGATTAATTTCTTATGCGATCCGTTAATTGCTGATATGTCTCTGATTGCTTTTCATTGCATGTTATGTTATGTTTCGGCCGGAATCGAGTGGGCTGTCGAGTATCTGGTGTGCTCATTCATCATTTTCCCGTTGCTGGAGCCGTAGGTTAATGTCACGGCTGCGTTACCACATTATTTTTTTCTAGCCTCCTTGTATTTTTGCAGAACCGTAGAATATCCCTGGGCGACCCCAGGGAAGAACTCATGGACGTCGACACGTCCATGAGTGAGGAGAAAGAACACCGATAAGTTGCAGGGATACCTGCCAAACACAATGCCGCTGCGTATCTACAAAATGCATTCTACCAGAACATGCTGACTAGTTTCGTCTCTCCCGTAATGTGGACAGGCTGCTTAATTACTTATTCCCATCACCTTAAGATACCTGTTGAGGGTGTTGTTTCTCGAAATAATTCTGATCAACATCCTCAAGTAATTTTTTTCCAACTTCGTAAAGTATCGGGTTCTCCTCACGTCATTTTAGCTTGCCTGGAAGTGGTTCCCTCTTTCCACTCTCTCTCCGCTTCTATTTCTTTCAGTTTACTCAATACTCTATCACATACATCGTATGCTACGATAGATAGGCGGAGACACGCTCAAGGACTGCGTTCGCCACTTATGTAATGTAAGGGTTAGTTTCAAGATTGTAAAAATAAGCTAAGATGGTAAGGTCACGTCCTTCGCCGACCGGACAGTCATGTCGTGATAAACTATCTGTCCATGGCTACTGGAAAGAGGGAAAGAGGGAAAGAGGAAGACCGTCCACCACTTGGATGACGAATGTCCAGAGAGACTACAAATGATATAACAATTAATTATAGCAAGACGGAATGTTTTCATTAAAAATAAAGCTAACTAAATAGCGGTAAACACTCTATGTTCACATAATACCTTGTAAACTGTGTGGAAGCAATAAATGATTGAGTATTGAGTATTGAAAGCATCTCACCAACAAAAGATGCACTGAAACTGACTCAACATCTAAAGCGAACCATGCTACAAACAAACGAAGATATGGACGAAGTGCCTTGCCTTATCCACAAGAAAATTGATCCCTGCGATTGGAGCTGGAAAAAAGAAGAAAGAACTTGCCTTGTCCATGTTGGCGTATGCGTGAAAAACGTTTTAAATTGCACTCTTCTTTGTGTATGTGAAGGAACTTACTCCAGAATTTACTGTTCAGAATAAATCCTTGAAATATATATACATAATATTCTTTCATTGATAGTTAGAAGTTATTATTATCAATTTGTTACCTTTTTCCTACCTTACTCTAAGTACCTATGTCTTTTAATTTGTTTTTTTTTCTTAAATTATGTATTTTATTTTAATAACAACAGTATTTTTAAAACAAGTAGTATTTGTATAATTAATTGGCTTTTAGTTCATATCTTATCAGTGTAAATCAATTGCATAGTTTGGGTGCAATTAACATTTTCGAACTGGCGGGCGGGGCGGGCGGATGGCGGGTGTATGGCGTTTGCCGCGGAATATAGAAAATGACATAACTTTGTTTATTTTCAACCGATTTCGATGATTTAAACTGTTTATTTTAGGATAATAGTTTAGCTACATTTATGTAGTACAATATTTTTTTCTAATACCGCTTGTTTCCTGATGAAATGTACATTGTACGAAAAGAGTAAAAAATATTTTTATTCTTTCCACGATATTTTTTTTATTTTTAGATGTACGCTATAACACAAAAAGACAAAGTTAGAGCATATTTAATAACCTTTCAATTAATACTACACACAATGGTGTATGTTGGGCGGTTGAGGAACAAATAAGCGCTTTTCAAAATTAGGCAGCAGCCATTTTGAGGACGTCATTACTGGTGACCTTGACCTTTGAGAGAGTGTCTCCCGACAGTTATGGATACAGAATGACATATTTAACAACATACTAAAATTTGGTGCTGGTATCCGAATGTGAACTTTTCCCATACATACGTTGCCGTAATATAATGGACTATATTGATACTGAGGACTTTGCCTAAGGACCTGGAGTCGTAGGTCACAAATCATCAAACAACCGAGTTACAAGCGAAAGGTACTATTTTTACAACAATGCATATTCGCCATTAGCCATTACTCATTATTTAGTTGTTATGTCGCCAGATGTACTGACGCGCGCGTTATCGCGCTATCTTATCGTTTATATATGCCGACTCTGGGCCAAACAGCCATATGATTGCGATTAATTGATGTACTTACTGGGGGGAGATGTCGTAAATAAATATAAATAATCAATATTTGGACAACTTACAGAGTTACACATCACCCAGAGTAAGAAAAACTTGTGATTATGGTTACTAGAGGATATACATAGGTACTAATATACAGTTTTTCATGTGGAATATGGGGTACGTAATCTTAAAGTATAAAAGATACAGGCAAACTGGTTAATACATGATTAGGTATTGTTTCTGTAGGTACTTAAACTATTTTGGTATAGTCAACATTTGGACATATGTAAGTTGTCTTTAAAAATAATAATATTAATGGTTTTATTTTAACGCACATCGACTTAATTTTAATGTGTTTCATTTTATTCGTCAGAAAATCATATGAATAAGTTTCTAATTCAATTAATCAATTTTTGAAAGACTTGTTGCTATGGCTAACAAGTTACATCGTGCAATCAATTGAATAGTCAAAGGTATGTAAAAATTCACAAAAATATGTCCCGGTGCACTTTAATTCTGCGTAATAAGAACGTCGTAACATATTTATAAAAGATGATTCGAAGAGATTCTTTCGAGATCAATTTTTTTGCACTTGACCGAACGTGGTTTTATACAAATGGTTACATTTCTCTAAAATATTATTGATTAAGTTATAAATCCTTCACAGGGGCTCATCTATATGAATAGTACTAGAATGTAATACATTATTCTTAAAAAAAGTACTGTCAATTTTTTATATCATGTACAACGAGACAGAATGAAAGTGACAATTAAGTTTGTTAACCCAAGGCTTTGGTACCATCAGTTTATCGATCGTGATTCGTGAAATTTGATTGGTTAAAAAATATATGTACATACTTTGAGTAATTGCTTACAAACTAGGCCTACATAAATGATCAAGCCTGTCAATTTAATTGATCGGATAAACACCCCCTTAGGTTCACCCTACTTTGGTAATTTGATGGTCCCAATATTTGTATATCTTGTCGCCATCAAATTATTGCTTACTCATTCGTGAGGTAAGTACCTCATATTTGTTAATTGGAGATCGAAAAAATGCGTCCGCCATCAATAAACTAAGTGACACTAAGTATCACTGACCATTCATTGATTCCAGTAGACCGTCCCTTAGTAGACTGTGGGAGGAGTTGGAGTGGTGACAATTGTATTCTAACTGCCATCACCACACGGTTTGTATAATAAATCTTATTAAATGAATGAAGCTGCATAAAATACTATGTGTACATTTCAAAACAAAGGGCACAAGGATAATAGTGTTTATCATATATGCATATTGAGTCGACTGTATAGTCGCCATCAGATATATCAGAGTGGCCAGAGTGTTCACAAATATCTGAGCAGGGTGCTTAGACAAGTTGTCAATCGATAACGCTTAATCGTCAATCGTAAACGAAAGGCAACTACCTGTCGTCGCACTAATATGAAAGAGTGACAGAGAGGGAAAACTACGATATTGTCGGTGATAGTGCAATATTGCGTAACTACCAAAGCAGATAGAGTTCAAATATCACAATTGACACTCAAATTGAACCTAATTGAATTTGTTAGTTACGCGGTATCACTATCCCCAACGATACGCTACTAAGCGTTAGCGATTGGCAACTTGGCTAAGCATCCTGGCTATTATTATGGCATTAGAGTGCAGGTTCAGATATATTTCAGCACTCTGATATACCTGGGGCCTATTTTTCGAAAGCTTGTAACTTGTAAGTCAAGAGGAAGTCCTTATCTTATTAATGATGTTAAAAAGAGACTTCCACTCGCATTACAAGTTACAAGCTATTGAAAATGGGCCTCTGATGGTGACTGTACCTCGTTATTGTAATAATTAATTGTACATGGTGTGTTTTGGCAGGGAGAACATAGACGAGGCGCGGTACCAGAAGATGATGCGCGACAGAAGAAATACCACCGTCTATTCCTCTTCCAATGACTCTGCTGTCATTCCAGGTACCTACTTATATCGTTTAGAACAACAACTACTACAACTACTTATATTGTTTAGAACAACTACTACCACAATTACTTATTAGTACGGTCAAATCGTACATTAAACTCGCAAAACATGTAGTAAAGCTGCATTTTTGGTATATTATTTAGACACCATAGGGCAGTATAAAACCACATTTTGCAAGCAAATAAAAGTTGTGCTAGCTGCGTTATACGTGAAAAACTGTGCAATTTACTGTCTATTTTTAGTTTCTGATTTTTATAAAAAAAGCCTTACTTTTTTTGACAATATGTATCAGGTATCGATTAAAGGTGAATGAATTTGTAACAAGATGAGATAACATGCATTACCGTAGGTCTTATAGTTTCAGAGATTCGAGACTTCAAATAGTACCCTGTTTTGTAAACTAGATAAAATGTTGAGTTTTGCTAACGTTCTTGGTTTAATATCGCCTTACCTAATTATGCTACGAAAAACATGAAATGATTATCTTATAGCGCAATTAATATTCTTTCATTTAAGGGTAAAATCAGGTCAGTAAACTTTGTAATTGAAACTAAAAACGCGAAATTCAAAAAGCAGGAGGTCCGCTATCTAAGTTTTTCATACAAATGGCAAGTCGTGTTGCAAAACTGCAATTTTTGTATATTGTATAGGCTCTATAGGGATGTATGAAAATGCATATTCCAAGAAAGAAAAAAAAAAGGATTTAGGTATAGGACGTAAAAAACTGAAAAAAATCGGACTTTTTTTAGTTTTTGACGTTTAACTAAAAAACTATAACTTTTTGATACTAATTGCTATAAAACTATGAAAGAATATTAAATTTGAAAGGATTTGAGCTACCTTGCATTACACTAAATTATATAGATTTAGAGATACGACATTTCAAAATGTGCCTTTCATTAAGTAAAGAAAATAAATGCATGTTTTGAAGCCTCGTATACCCCCAACTATAAGACTTACAGTAATTGTTATCGGCTCAATTTGTTCCAAATTTAATGTAGTTATTATCTACAATTACTTTATTTTTCTTAGCGCGAACGTTTTGCCAATATTTAGTGAATATCTTTAACGTAACCTAAAATTTGTTTATGTTTTGATAAAAGGGCACTTTATGAAATGTCGTATCTCAAAATAAATATAACTTACGGTGATGCAACGTAGCTCAAATCCTTTCAAATTTAATGTTCTTTCTTAGTTTTATAGCAATCAGTATCAAAAAGATAATAGATTTTTAGTTAAACGTCAAAAACTAAAAAAAGTGCGAATTTTTTCCCGTTTTTTACGTCCTATGCCCAAATTATTTTTTTGTTTTTCTTTTAATATGCATTTTCGTACATATCTATAAGGCCTTTATAATATACCGAAATTGCAGCTTTGCAACTCGACTTGCGATTTGTATGAAAAACTTAGATAGCGGGCCTCCTGCCTTTGGAATTTCGGGTTTATACTTTCAACTACAAAGTTCACTGACCTAATTTTACCCTTAAATTAAAGAATATTAAGTGCCCTATAAGGTCATTATTCCATGTTTTTCGTAGCATAATTAGGTGAGGCGATATTAAGTCGAAAACGTTAGCAAAACACAAAATTTTATCTAGTTTACAAAAAGGGGTACTTTTTAAAGTCTCGAATCTCTGAAACTTTAAAACCTACGGTAATGCATGTTAGCTCAACTTGTTGAAAATTTATTAGTCTTTAAACGTTTATTTACATATGATATCAAAAAACGTAAGGTTTTTTAAATAAAAATCAGAAACTGAAAAATGGCCGTAAATTTCGCAGTTTTTCACGTACTACCCAGCTAGCACAACTTTTTTTTGCTTGCAAAATATGGTTTTATACTGTCCTATGGTGTCTAAACAACATACCAAAAATGCAGCGATACTACTTGATTTGCGAGTTTAGGGTAAAATTATGTACGATTTGACCGTACTATATATCGTTTAGAAAACTTTGTTTTAACATCCACTGAAAACCAGGATTATACAGATTTTTTTTGTATGAGTTAGGTTACAAATCTTTCCTGTGGACATATGAAAGTTAAGGGCTCGGGAATCCTAATTTTCTTGTTGAACAAATACAAGCCGATAGGTGGCTTCTGGTTCTGGGCAGTACAAGTTATAAGTGGTTAGTTATAGTAACACCTAGTAGGTACGTATAAAAAAACACTTCTGAAACTTTCATAAACCTCCTAGGGAAGGGAATACCAACACCTCACGGGCAGCGGAAATGTATAGCACTTATTTTTTGGCCTCCTTGTATGTCGTCGTTTAGTACCCACCACACAACACAATTTATTGTGGGACTAGATCGATTTGTTTAAGATACTCATTAATATTTATAATTTCAGAGCGTCTAAAAAAGCGGTGGAGCCTCAAGCGATCGACAGACAGGGATTGGAAGATCGAGATGGGCCAAAGAGGGGATGGGAAGGCAGACTCACTACCGCTGGCGGACACACCCGCTGTGCCTACCCTCGTAAGTCAATGCTACCCTATTACATATTTTTATTTTCGACACTATTAGTATTGGCGGCCTAACCCAAAATTGTGCAAGTGGGGCTTATACAATCATGTTCTTGTTTCCTTATATATGTAACATAATAGGTACAGAATCTTTATTTGTCAAAAATACACTTACATACATAATAATGGGTACTTTTATTATATTTATAAAACATGAGGATCAGCGTAATAAAATATGAATAAATCACATTAACTCAACGGAGAGCTTATAATAATTATGTAACATAACATTTATTATGATCATAAAATTAACCGTAAGCACGCATCGCGTTACTTACTATTTAAATAATTATACGCCAAGAATTCAACAAACAAATTGCTCATTATGTTTCACAGCTGCCAAGTCCCGGGTTAATTTTATTAATGTGTTGGTGTTGACTAAGTGGTTAAGTAGGTAATTAATTATTAGCTTTATTATTTACACCTGTATCGTATCATGGTTACTTGGTACTTATAGGACTTATTTTTATATTTCTGTGTCGATATCGTCTTGCCATCTTCACCTGTAGGCTTAGCACAGGATTAGTGCGACAACATGTCGCCGCGAGATATAATCCATCCCTCTTTTATTCATATAGTTAGTAAAAGATGGAAAATCTATCTCGCGGCGACATACTGACATACCAATCATGGAGCGGAGCGGAGCTGTGGGAGCTCGGCCAATGAGACTGCATCACAGTGTTTCGAATTTTGAATTTGAAGAATGTAATTGGTCAATTTCGCACAGCTCCGCTCCGCTCCGCGTCAGTGGAGTCGCACCCAAGTCGTTCATCTTGCGGCACCCATTAGCTATGTATGACAGCTATGACATGACTCCCGGTATATGAATTCAATAGTTACATTGAGTATCGAGCAATAAGGTTACTTTTTGACACGTACTATGTTTAAGTAGCAGCTATGAGGATTGACTCTGTAACAGTTACACATTCTTTTGGGTGTTCTTATATAAATTACGTAGATTTAAGCGTTCAAAATTACGTAGATTTAAGCGTTCACATTATATAGGGCTAGACTAGATATACCTACGAAGCCTTAACTTTGATAAATGGCTGTAAAACTACACCAAAGAATTGGTAACTGTTGTTAACTTGTTACAGTCTTGTGGATTTGCCCATTTCATGAAAAAAAGTATAGAGAAGGCAGTGTATCTTACCTGACATTTAAATGGAAGGCCTCTTTGACTCCATCTTTTTGCGAACAGCGACTCTCAAATACTCAAACTTTATTGCACTTATAATATGGTTTACAAGGTGTTACACAGTAAGTTGCAGACAAATTATAACCGTAATAGAGCACAGCATTTTTTTTGTTGAGAGAGGGAGACTTGTAATTAAAATAAATAGTAACTCTAAGAAACATTTCTCCAGGTGGAATCCTGCAGTCGCTTCATGTCCCTCACATCCCGCCTCAAATGCCGCGCGTCCCACTCCGAGCGCGTGGTGGAACGCGAGCCCACCCAGGACCAGCTGCCGGAGTCCAGGGTCACCTTCCACCGCACCTTCAGCATGCTCATCAACATGGGCAACGCAGACAAGGGCTGCCGGAGAACGGTGAGTCTTCTGCTCTCTCCTCCAGTCCCACGCGTGGGAGCGCGAGCCCACGCAGGACCAGCTGCCGGAGTCCAGGGTCACCTTCCACCGCACCTTCAGCATGCTCATCAACATGGGCAACGCAGACAAGGGCTGCCGGAGAACGGTGAGTCTTCTGCTCTCTCCTCCAGTCCCACGCGTGGGAGCGCGAGCCCACGCAGGACCAGCTGCCGGAGTCCAGGGTCACCTTCCACCGCACCTTCAGCATGCTCATCAACATGGGCAACGCAGACAAAGGCTG
Organism: Thaumatotibia leucotreta; assembly: GCA_025490895.1. Lineage (NCBI taxonomy): Eukaryota > Metazoa > Arthropoda > Insecta > Lepidoptera > Tortricidae > Thaumatotibia > Thaumatotibia leucotreta. The sequence continues at coordinate 122,462 of JALPQI010000952.1, read as the reverse complement.
CCGGAGAACGGTGAGTCTTCTGCTCCCTCCTCCAGTCCCACGCGTGGGAGCGCGAGCCCACGCAGGACCAGCTGCCGGAGTCCAGGGTCACCTTCCACCGCACCTTCAGCATGCTCATCAACATGGGCAACGCAGACAAAGGCTGCCGGAGAACGGTGAGTCTTCTGCTCCCTCCTCCAGTCCCACGCGTGGGAGCGCGAGCCCACGCAGGACCAGCTGCCGGAGTCCAGGGTCACCTTCCACCGCACCTTCAGCATGCTCATCAACATGGGCAACGCAGACAAGGGCTGCCGGAGAACGGTGAGTCTTCTGCTCTCTCCTCCAGTCCCACGCGTGGGAGCGCGAGCCCACGCAGGACCAGCTGCCGGAGTCCAGGGTCACCTTCCACCGCACCTTCAGCATGCTCATCAACATGGGCAACGCAGACAAGGGCTGCCGGAGAACGGTGAGTCTTCTGCTCTCTCCTCCAGTCCCACGCGTGGGAGCGCGAGCCCACGCAGGACCAGCTGCCGGAGTCCAGGGTCACCTTCCACCGCACCTTCAGCATGCTCATCAACATGGGCAACGCAGACAAGGGCTGCCGGAGAACGGTGAGTCTTCTGCTCTCTCCTCCAGTCCCACGCGTGGGAGCGCGAGCCCACGCAGGACCAGCTGCCGGAGTCCAGGGTCACCTTCCACCGCACCTTCAGCATGCTCATCAACATGGGCAACGCAGACAAGGGCTGCCGGAGAACGGTGAGTCTTCTGCTCTCTCCTCCAGTCCCACGCGTGGGAGCGCGAGCCCACGCAGGACCAGCTGCCGGAGTCCAGGGTCACCTTCCACCGCACCTTCAGCATGCTCATCAACATGGGCAACGCAGACAAGGGCTGCCGGAGAACGGTGAGTCTTCTGCTCTCTCCTCCAGTCCCACGCGTGGGAGCGCGAGCCCACGCAGGACCAGCTGCCGGAGTCCAGGGTCACCTTCCACCGCACCTTCAGCATGCTCATCAACATGGGCAACGCAGACAAGGGCTGCCGGAGAACGGTGAGTCTTCTGCTCTCTCCTCCAGTCCCACGCGTGGGAGCGCGAGCCCACGCAGGACCAGCTGCCGGAGTCCAGGGTCACCTTCCACCGCACCTTCAGCATGCTCATCAACATGGGCAACGCGGACAAGGGCTGCCGGAGAACGGTGAGTCTGGGCTTTTTAGAGTAAGGATAGTTTTACCACAAGCTCTTGCGAGCTGGTACATTTACTTCTCTCTTCACAGCTTTATTTTATATTTTTTCTCAAACATGCAATGAAATATTGTCTTTACGTTCCTTAAAAAAGACTCGGATTGGGATGGAAATGGAATTTCATAACACTTTTCAAAGTAACTGCAAAGTAACTTTTTTTTTAATTCGACAACATTGTCATTATTTTTTCTGTATTTCTTTGTATGTTTGTGAAATAGTACATTACTATAGAGGACGGGAAACGAAGGGTTACAGGCCAAGTAGATATATCTGGCCGAAGGAACTGAGGCCAGATAGGAATACGCGGCCTGTAACCCTGTTTCTCGCCTAGATTTGTATAGTGCTTTTCTCAAACTTGCCATGAAATGAAACGAGCTGATTTCGCCGAACCATACTATTTGATTTGCAAATAAACCAATAGTATCGTACAACATAAAAAAAAAAAACATTCGTGCCTAACTTTTTTTTAAATCTGTTTGAGGTATCCTTTTACCTGGTGGTATAGACATTAGTTCTTAGGTTATTTTTTTTTCTGTGGCTGAATGTCAAGACATAGTGTCACAATTTGACGTTTCAAAACAAAAGACAGTTTGTTTGCAGTCCTAGGTGTGAAATAAATACATGAAATCTCTTTACATATCATCTTAGCATATGCCACCGGATACATAGTATTTCCGGGTTTAATTTAAATAAATAAATATCTTGGGACATCTTACACAAATCAACCAATCAACCTAGTCACAGTTAATAGTACATTACTATAGAGGACGGGAAACGAAGGGTTACAGGCCAAGTAGATATATCTGGCCGAAGGAACTGAGGCCAGATAGGAATACGCGGCCTGTAACCCTGTTTCTCGCCGAGATTTGTATAGTGCTTTTCTCAAACTTGCCATGAAATAAAACGAACTGATTTCGCCGAACCATACTATTTGATTTGTAAATAAACCAATAGTACAGTATCGTACAACATTAAAAAAAAATATTCGCGCCTAAATTTTTTTTTAATCTGTTTGAGGTATCCTTTTAACTGGTGGTATAGACATTAGTTCTTAGGTTTTTTTTTTCTTTGGCTGAATGTCAAGACATAGTGTCACAATTTGACGTTTCAAAACAAAAGACAGTTTGTTTGCAGTCCTAGGTGTTAAATAAATACATGAAATCTCTTTACATATCATCTTAGCATATGACACCGGATACATAGCATTTCCGGGTTTAATTTAAAGTAAGTAACATCAACATTCCGTAGCAAGTTTGAGAAAAGTAAGTAACATCAACATTCCGTAGTAAGTTTGAGAAAAGCACTATAGGTACATGCCTCGGCGTGAAAACGGATTCCCGGCCTCGTTACATATCCGGCTTCGTTTCCCCGGGAAATCCTCATTTTCCCGGCCTCTGATGTAATGTACTATTGCTTAGTACTGTATTCCAGAGCTGGGAAAAGCCTCTCGTTTCGAATTGCTGCAAAATAAGTCTACACAGCGTAATGACAGCCGTAAGAATACATTTGTCGTCACCCTAACTCTTCCTGTGTGTTGTAATAGTCTACTAAGCGATTAATGTATCACTGACCATTCTTTCATAGAAGATTGATGATGGGCAGCAACATCATCATAGTATACACAATACTGCGATCGCTAATCTTCTTGTCCAGAGTAGCGATTATGATCATTCACCATAGATACATAGCTAATAGGAGAGGCCTCAGTCCAGCAGTGGACTGAAATAGGCTGATTGAAATGAAATGAAAATAGTTTATTTACCAAGTTAACCACTAAAATAATCGAGACCCTGTGTCCTGCGCTAGGAAACCCTGTGTTACAGGACCCAGTTTCGTCAATGTTACATGATAACTTTCTCTTAAGTAGTTGTACTGAGAGTGAGAGGTATTTACTTATACTAATTCTTACTTAGTGCTAAAACTATAAAACAAAAATATATAGATAATTATGTAGGAAAAGTCCAGGTCGCTCCGCCGTTTCTCTGCTTGGCCTCTCTTCGGCTACGCTGTGTGGTCTAGTCGGTAGTTTGGCCCATAGTTCAAACTGGTTCTAACATTAACGCCCTTTCCAGATAAGCCGCGAAGAGCAAGTATGGCAGAACGAGCTGAAAGATCTCATCTGGTTGGAGCTCCAGGCGAAGATCGCCGGTCGCACGCTGGCACAACAGGATCTCTTCCTCTGTTCTCAGAGAAACATCATACCCACGTTAATCAAGAACATAATAGACTACAGGTGAGTATTGATGGCCAATGTTATCAAAAAGTGCTTTAAGGACCACGGTTTCTCAAACGAAACAGGATGCGAGCGCAGATGGGATCGAAAAGTGCTTTGTAGACCACGGTTTGACGAATGCAACGTGTTGGACCCAGAAGATGGACAGACCAGAAGGTTGCCGGGAAATGCTGGATGCGGGTCGCTTCTAACCGGTGTATGTGATCTCTAAAGGGGTCTACGTTCAGCCATGGACATCCTATGGCTGAAATGATGAAGAGCTGATGGATCTCATCTGGTTGAAGCTGCTGGTGAAGATCGCGGGACGCACGCTGGCGCAACAGGATCTCTTCCTCTGTTCTCAAAGAAACATCATACCTACGCTTATCAAGAACATTATAGACTATAGGTGAGTTTAGATGGTAGATGGGATCGAGAAGTTCTTTAGAGACCATGATTTCTCAAACGCAGCATAGTTTCACAAGATGAATAGACCAGAAGATTGCTGGGAGACGCTGGATGCGAGTCGCTTCAAACCGGTGTACGTGGTGTATAAAGGGGTCTACGTTACGTTCAGCATTGTTCTTCAGGCAGGGATTGTTGTACCTAGTATAATATCCCAGAATTAAGATCTTTCGATTTGTGTTGGATCTATAGCTCAATAAATTATTTTCTAATATTTTCTTCGGTTACCGCGAGGATTACTCATGAAATAAAACTATGAAACGCGAGTTTATCCGTTTTCATAGTTTTATTTCAAATTATTTTCTATTCTATTCTCCATTAAGTATTCTATTTTGTCAGCCTCGACCCTGCCTACGAAGCTCGAGGTTCCGGGTTCGAATCCTGGCGAGGGCATTATTTGTGTATTTATTTATCACAAATATTTGTTCCTTGGTCATGGCTGCCTGTGTATTTAAGTATCTATATGTATCTAACTATTATATATATCGTCATCTCGTGCCCACATTACAAGCCTTAATAGAGCTTAGCTTACCGGGGGACTAGGTCGATTTGTATAAGATGTCCACAGATATTTATTTATATTATTTATTTATGCTATATCCGTATATATTTTGACGTAGACGATTGCATGTATATACTTTTTCAAGCGGTGGTGGCTCAGTGGTTTAGACGTTTGACATTCAATCCGGCGGTCGTAGGTTCAAATTCTGGCTCGTACCAATGACTTTTTCCGAAACTTATGTACGGAATATCAGATGATATTTACCATTAGCTTTCGGTGAAGAAAAACATCGCGAGGAAACCTGCATACATCCGCGAAGAAATTCAAAGGTGTATGTGAAGTTCCCAACCCGCTTAGGGCCAGCGTGGGGACTATAGCCCAATCCCTCTCATATATGAGAGGAGGCCTGTGCCCAGCAGTGCGACATTATATAGGCTAAAATACTATTATTATTTATAATATTTTCGGGAATTAAACACTTTATGTTCAAAATAAAGCTCTATAATCAAGGTTTTCACAAATAAGTCAGGATATTAGCACGGATTACACAAAAGATACGAATTAGCAAACGTCCCATGACCGCGAGGCTTGACAGAAGGTCTAAGTGAGTCGCGTTCCCGCGTAAAGTGACAGTTTTGACAGGAGCTGTCACACAGTTAAGACGTGATGAGACTGGACCCGACAATACATATATACTTTGATTTTCGTTGGACACAGCAGGTACGCACCACATCGCCTATAACGAAGTTAACAATGCCCTCGTTTTACGTTCACCAGGTTCGTGAATCCGAATCCGTGTGCGGGGAGGTCCAAGCGACTCTGCGCGGCCGCCGGCTCCTGCGAGGACCTCACCGACCACGAGGCTGACACTGACACAGGTAACTAACTATACCATACCTTCTGTCATACAGTGTGTATATGAAATATAGCCGCATATTGTAACCAGACGTAGATTTAAGTATTATAGTCTTGTAACAAATGACGCAGACTAAACTTGTCGCTAGATAGCGCGGATCGACAGCGAAACATGCCAACGTTTGTTCCCCGACGTTTCATGACCCGAAAGCGGCCATACTGATTTTGTTTTACTAATGCGTCCCTAGATGGCGCGGATCGACAATGAAACCCTGTAGTGTAATAAGGTTTAGAGACTGATTTTTGTAAATTGAATAGATTTGTTGCAATTCGGTATTACGTGATAAATGCTCGGAGACTGGCCTAAACTATACCTGTGGAAGCAGTCTGTGCTTAAGGTGTGTGCTCCTGCATCTTACCAGTTGTGGGTCCGCATCTAATACACGCAGCCTGGAATTGTATTTTTGGAAACTGTTATTTGGAAATATACTCGCTTCACTAAACAAACTCCTGGTTTCGAATTAATCGACGCCCCTACGCCCCACTCCACTACAGTCTTGACAATTATTAATTTAGCGTTAACTTCCATGCTGTAATTAATTGTTGTTTTTTTTTTGAGCAGCAATGTACGGCGTACACTTATCACTAGTGACAGTTGTGACATTACGATGTTTATTGTCAACAAACAAAGACAAAGCTTTACATTGCGTGCTGAATTATTTTATATGAAAAAAAAAGTTTGCTTTTTTTTCAATCTTTTTACGATAAATATATGAATTAGTGCCTATACTAAGACCCCCTAAAGTTTGCGGTTATATCAAATATACACGCTGTCACACCGCAGTCCAAGGTAGGATTTGAACCCACGTTTCATTTGAATTCCTCAAAAGGTCCACCCATACAAGAGAAATGTTCATAATTAAGTCGCTTAACTTCAAACCCGGGTAAATCCATTCTGTCAATAGAGTTGAAGCTTAAAGAAAAACTAAGCAATTGCAATTAAATATGCACTCTGTTGGTAAAGTGGATTTACCCGGGTTTGAAGTTAAGCGACTCAATTTGTCATTGCAATTTTTACCTACTCGGCAGGCAATAAAGTTGATTTTAGATTTTTTCTCAAACTTGCTACGGAATATTGATGTTACTTACTTTAAATGAAACCCGGAAATACTATGTATCCGGTGTCATGTGCTAAGATGATATGTAAAGAGATTTCATGTATTTATTTCACACCTAGAACTGCAAACAAACTGTCTTTTGTTTTGAAATGTCAAATTGTGACTTTAGGTCTTGGTATTCAGACACAGAAAAAAAATAACCTTAGAACTGATGTCTATACCACCAGGTAAAAGAATACCTCAAACAGATTAAAAAAAGTTAGGCGCGAATGTTTTTTTTAAACGTTTTATGATACTATACTATTGGTATACTCGTATTTACAAATGAAATAGTATGCTATACTATGGCAAGTTTGAGAAAAGCACTATACAAATCTCGGCGAGAAACAGGGTTACAGGCCGCGTATCCCTATCTGGCCTCAGTTCCTTCGGCCAGATATATCTACTTGGCCTGTAACCCTTCGTTTCCCGTCCTCTATAGTAATGTACTATTCATGTATTTATTTCACACCTAGGACTGCGAACAAACTGTCTTTTGTTTTGAAACGTCAAAACAATTTGACACTAGATCTTGACATTCAGCCACAGAAAAAAAAACCTTAGAACTAATGTCTACTATACCACCAGTTAAAAAGATACCTCAAACAGATTTAAAAAAACGTTAGGCGCGAATGTTTTTTAATGTTTTACGATACTGTACTATTGGTTTATTTACAAATTAAATACTTAGTATGGTTTGGCGAAATCAGTTCTTTTTATTTCATGGCAAGTTTGAGAAAAGCACTATACAAATCTCGGCGAGAAACAGGGTTACATACAGGCCGCGTATCCCTATCTGGCCTCAGTTCCTTCGGCCAGATATATCTACTTGGCCTGTAACCCTTCGTTTCCCGTCCTCTATAGTAATGTACTATTACAAGACAAAACAAATGGAACTCTGTTCTAATTTCATAGAATTTTTGTTCGATGTGAATAAGTACTACAGGTACAGGTAAATTCACCAAAGCTGGCACGAATGGATCGAGTAAATGACAGAAAGTATCTATGTGTGGATGTTAAAATGACAGTAGAGACCGGTTGGTATAGCAGGGCCGCATACACACAATTATAGATGTCATTCATTTCATTCATTCCATTCGTAGGACGTGAGCCTGTGAGCCTTACGAGGATATTTAACAATCTCAAGGACGAAATAGGCAAACGGCAAATAGGCGGAAGTTTTACCTTAATCTACAATTTTTCTTAAACTTCAAGGCTCTTATCAGAAACCAATTTCCATGAGAGGACCACATAAAAGTTGCCTGATACGACAAGACGTATACTTCCTTCATCTGTATGTCCTTCTCGACCTTCCTTTTCTCTTCTATGATGGTCTCAATGTATTCTTTTAACGTATACCTCAATTTCAGAAGACGACAAGCTGGGCTGCCTCTCATTCGACTGCCGGCTCTGTACATCCGCCATCGGCGCCGCCATGACGGAGGTCCACACTTTGCTGGACTCCTTCCACCGCGCTGGAGCCTTGTACCCATCGTCTCAGGCCATGACCGCCGACCACCAGCTACTCGCTACTAGGCTCTTCCAGAACAGGATCAAGGTGAGTGGTTCCGCCATGGAGCCATGGAGCGAGCCATGCTCGGTATTAAACTACAAGACCGAGTTAGAAACGTCGAAATCAGAAGTCGCACCAAGGTACGAGATGTAGGAGATACCGTTACTAAACTCAAATGGAACTGCTCAGGACATGTTGCCAGGCAGAGTGATGGCAGGTGGACTAAAGTTCTCACGGATTGGTGGCCTATTTCGGATGAAAGAGCTCCTGGGCGTCCGTTGGCTCGTTGGGTCGACGACATTCGTAAGATTGCGGGACACTTCTGGGTTAGACTGGCTCAGGACCGAGATGAGTGGCGTACTAGAAGAGAGGCCTATGCTCAGCAGTGGGCGATAAATGGCTGAAATGATGATGATGATGATGGTTCCGCCATGATAAGTCCACTGCTGGACCGTCCACCGCGCCTTGTACCCATCGTCGCAGGCCATGACCGCTGACCACCAGCTACTCGCCACCAGGCTCTTCCAGAACAGGATCAAGGTGAGTTCCGCCATGACAGGTCCACTGCTGGGCCGTCCACCGCGCCTTGTACCCATCGTCGCAGGCCATGACCGCTGACCACCAGCTACTCGCCACCAGGCTCTTCCAGAACAGGATCAAGGTGAGTTCCGCCATGACAGGTCCACTGCTGGGCCGTCCACCGCGCCTTGTACCCATCGTCGCAGGCCATGACCGCTGACCACCAGCTACTCGCCACCAGGCTCTTCCAGAACAGGATCAAGGTGAGTGGTTCCGCCATGGAGCCATGGAGCGAGCCATGCTCGGTATTAAACTACAAGACCGAGTTAGAAACGTCGAAATCAGAAGTCGCACCAAGGTACGAGATGTAGGAGATACCGTTACTAAACTCAAATGGAACTAGGCAGGACATGTTGCCAGGCAGAGTGATGGCAGGTGGACTAAAGTTCTCACGGATTGGTGGCCTATTTCGGGGCGTCCGTTGGCTCGTTGGGTCGACGACATTCGTAAGATTGCGGGACACTTCTGGGTTAGACTGGCTCAGGACCGAGATGAGTGGCGTACTAGAAGAGAGGCCTATGCTCAGCAGTGGGCGATAAATGGCTGAAATGATGATGATGATGATGGTTCCGCCATGACAGGTCCACTGTTGGACCTTCCACCGCGGCCCTTGTACCCATCGTCGCAGGCCATGACCGCCGACCACCAGCTACTCGCCACCAGGCTCTTCCAGAACAGGATCAAGGTGAGTAGTTCCGCCATGACAGGTCCACTGTTGGACCTTCCACCGCGGCCCTTGTACCCATCGTCGCAGGCCATGACCGCCGACCACCAACTACTGGCCACTAGGCTCTTCCAGAACAGGATCAAGGTGAGTAGTTCCGCCATGATAGGTCCACTGCTGGACCGTCCACCGCCCCCTTGTACCCATCCTCACAAGCCATGACCGCCGACCACCAGCTACTCGCCACCAGGCTCTTCCAGAACAGGATCAAGGTGAGTAGTTCCGCCATGACAGGTCCACTGTTGGACCTTCCACCGCGGCCCTTGTACCCATCGTCGCAGGCCATGACCGCCGACCACCAACTACTGGCCACTAGGCTCTTCCAGAACAGGATCAAGGTGAGTAGTTCCGCCATGACAGGTCCACTGCTGGACTTCCCACCGCGCCGGCGCGCTGTACCCATCTTCGCAGGCCATAGTGTAGCATTAGTGTAAGCTCTGAAATGGAATTCGAGATCAAAAATGTAAACAATCTATGACAATGACATGACATTATAAAGTCAATGTTAAAGTGACAATCCAGGGGTTATCTATTTTATTTTATTTATTTGCACACTTACAAACTATCCTTACAGGTGCTAAATCTATGACAATGCTTGATGTTTAGGTGTAGATACGCGAAAGTCAAAGTATGTTCGATACACAAGTATCACAATCATTAACATATTTTTGGACATGACTATAAAAAACATACGGCTGAGTGTACACGGTACCTGATTACAAAAATAATACCTAGAAAGTTTGCTAGAATGATGTAAATAATCAACATAATCAATGATTGAAAACCAATGTCGTGTTACTTTAATCTTTAGGATAGTCGGGGAACGAATTCCAGTCTTCATCTATAGTTACAATCGAATCCATTTTTATTAAAAAATTAAATGATTGATTTGTAGGTAGAAATACTAGCATTCATGTACATACTTTGTAATGCTAAATTTTAGGAGTTTTTATGAATTCATAAAATAGTCATTTGGAGCACCATCTTGTTTTGTTTTTTTTTTCAGTACATTGTTATAACTGCGAACCAAATGTTTAAAACTTCATAAATTAAACACCCTACATTTTATTAAAACTAGAGAGATATCATTAAAAAAATATATATATGATATTAAAAATTAGTAAAATATTAAAAACTATACGTACCGTTAGTGACTGTAAATGCGCATTTTTTTAAAATATTTCAATGATTTTAGATTACCCACATCTCGCGATTATTTTTTGTGTGGTGGTATCCCATTTGTTTACATTTTTGATCTCCAATTCGATTTCAGATCTTAGCTATTTCGAGGCCATTAGAAAAAAAAACTAACTTAAAAAGTAGCATTATTTCACGCACTTGCAGAAAAAAACCTTCAGTTCACATCTTTGAGTATTTAGACGGGAGATGTTGTAAACGGGCGACCCCCTCCGGCAAAGTAAATCAGCCAACTGGTCAACTTCGTTATATAAAACTACTTGAAGTCACATCACCGCCATTTTGCATCGATTCGTGTCGCGTGACGTTTCTCTCTAAAAATCGTGAATTCTGCAGTATAGTCGTGTAAAAAACGCAGCAAAATAGCAAAAAAATTGTATACACACCTCGGCTGTTAAATGGGAAAGCCTCGGATGACATGTTTGTCTACAATTGCATGTCATCCGACACATTTCTCACTTAAACGGCCTTGGCATGTAATCTACTATTTATCAATAAATAAATACTAATGAAATGTATATTTCCAGGCGCTTTGTCTCTGGTACAACATGGCCATGCACATGCGAATGAAACTACTCGCCGTCCGTCGTCTGCTGCGGACTGTGGCCGAAAAGGGACGACCCAGGGTGCCGGACTACCCCTGCGTCCAACCTGTGGACGGGTATGTAGAATATAGCTATATTAGGACATTATTTGGGAATTTCTTCTTCTACTTCATCAGCCTATATCAGTCCACTGTTGAGGCCCGTTTCTCGAAAGCTTGTAACTTGTAATACAAGTGGAAGTCTCTTTTTGATACTATTAATTAGATAAGGACTTCCGCATGTATTACAAGTAACAAGCTTTCGAGAAATAGGCCTCTCCTATTAACTATACTATGCGTATAGACGCAATAGGAGGTAAATGCCCATAAGGAGCATTCCATGGGCTGTCCCGTACAAACGCGTGTATATTTTGATAATTTGAGGTTTCTTCCGAGTTATTAGGATTATATGTATTTTTGAGCAATTTTTGATTCGTCTAGTCACGAAAGAGAACTTCGATAAACCCACAATTTTGAGAAAAACCGTGTTCGTACGAGACATCGGTGGACTTTTTCGTAGAATGCACCATAATCGCCACGCTGGGTAAATGGATTGGCAATCGCAGTAATGTGTCCACTATGATGACGCTGCTGCCCATCATCAATCTTGTATCAAACGATGGTCAGTGACACTTTAATCCCTTAGTCGGCTGTTACGACACCCGCGGGATGAGTTGGGGTGGTGACAAATGTATTCTTACTGCCGTCACCACACGGCCAACCAGTGGACGGGTATGTAAAATATAGTTATATTAGGGCATTATTTGCGAATTTATTTATCACAAATATGTCAGGCCGAATACAGGGTGGTAATTCTTTTTGGGTCAGGAGGGCAGCTACCAGATCCAGAGTAGCTACGCGAAATTGATCTTAAAAGACCTTCCCATGATTTTAAATTGATAAAGATTGGTGTTTACAGATTTTAGAAAAAGCATACAGGGTACGAAAAAATGGTACTACATACACTAAGTGCCTTTCAAAAATGGTCTTGAATCTTAGTTGACAAATGTCAGTCCCTTCTTCAATGCATCACGGTAATGAATTTCAATATCAACCTATAAAAAATTAAACCGCCATTTAAAAATAGTTGTGATGTTTTGATTGGCTATATTTTATAAACATTTGTCAAACTCAAAGTTGTTTGTTACGCCGAAATATGGGCGGTGTTAAGAAAAGCGCTATGTCCTGCCCGTCTTAGCACAATTGAACAATTGTTTTTGGGGGCATTTATGAGCTGACGTTAGACGTCCATGTTATATATGGTCTCAGCATAGGGGTCAACTTACGGCAATGTATAAAAACGACGAAAATTGAAGAATACATTACGTACTACAAATATTTTTATTTTTTGATTGAACAGAGTGGACAGTGCGGCCGACCGTCAATGCAGCGATCGCCACGTCCGCTTCAACTGCGACAACCCTAGCAGCTCCAGTAACAGCGACGAGAGCTGCCCCACCGAGAAGAGCCAACCAGAGCCCGAGAAGGAACCGTCCGACCAATCAGAGCCCGAGAAGGATCCGTCCGACCAATCAGAGAAGGAATCGTGCGACCAATCAGAGCGTGGCACGAGTGATAAACTGTCAGGGGTGTCGCACGATGGAGAGAGTAAAGATGAGACTGATTGTGGTATTAGAACAGGTTGGTATAATGTTATAAATCTATGATCGTAGATAGCATCATGCAAAATAAAAAGTTTTTGGTTTCAAAGAGCAAAGATTTTATAATACAATGTGCCCATGAGGAAAGGGAATAAAATTCAACAGCGGATTTCTGGCGTTTGAAGTTAAAAATGTCATATGAAGTTTTCTGGATTCAGTCTATTTTAAGAAAAAAAAATTTTTTTTTCTTAAAGCCATTTTAGACCGTTACGCTATGATAAACATTTTTGGAAACGATTTTGTCACTATGTTGTCTTAGTCTTGTCACATTTAATTGACAGACATCAAGTGAACAAAAATATCTTTAATTATGTAGCAAATGTAAAAAACAACTTTAAAGTGCGTTTTTTACGATAGTTTGATTAATAAAATCCTTTTTTTGTATATTAAGGCATTCAAAACATCAAAAAAAACGAAACATTTTTTTTTGCATATTTGACCAAAACTCATTTAACATTTTTTGCTTTGTATATCGGCGATAAATGAAAACCTGATGATTTTATACTTAGAACTGATTTTTAAATTCCCAGTTAACAACAACTGTAAAATAAATTTTAGCTCTATCCTTTTTTGACTGATGACATTAGCTCAGAATGGTAATAATTTTAATTAATGGCTATTTTAAATAGGGATTGAAAAATCAGCCCTTAATTATTTATTGCTTTTTCAGAACAAAACGGACAAATCACCCCCGAGATAATAATCTCAGACGCGAAATACAGCACAAACGACACCAACACGTCGAGCGAGAGCGGCTATATGTCCGAGCGAGAGAGAACCAACGTGGGCTGGCCTGAGTTTGTGTTCAATGTGGGGTCATTGGCCGACCTGACCCAACTCAGGCTACTCGAGAAATGCGACGTCTCACCTTACAGGTTAGTGCGGCCATATGTCGGAGAGAGACAACGTGGGGTCATTGGCCGACCTGACCCAACTCAGGCTACTCGAGAAATGCGACGTCTCACCTTACAGGTTAGTGCGGCCATATGTCGGAGAGAGACAACGTGGGGTCATTGGCCGACTTGACCCAACTCAGGCTACTCGAGAAATGCGACGTCTCACCTTACAGGTTAGTGCGGCCATATGTCGGAGAGAGACAACGTGGGGTCATTGGCCGACCTGACCCAACTCAGGCTACTCGAGAAATGCGACGTCTCACCTTACAGGTTAGTGCGGCCATATGTCGGAGAGAGACAACGTGGGGTCATTGGCCGACCTGACCCAACTCAGGCTACTCGAGAAATGCGACGTCTCACCTTACAGGTTAGGGCGGCCATATGTCGGAGAGAGACAACGTGGGGTCATTGGCCGACCTGACCCAACTCAGGCTACTCGAGAAATGCGACGTCTCACCTTACAGGTTAGTGGGGCCATTATGTCGGAAAGAGACAACTTGGTGCTCGAGAAATGCGACAACTCACATTAGAGAATTGGTTTAGTTAGTTTATTAGTGATGTGTGCGTAGCGTTGGATAGATTTAAACAGTTCTGAAACATTTTTTGTTAGAATTATAACTAACGTGAGACTCAAACATATTTAAATATTTAGCAAACGGGTTACTCACGTAATTAGTGACGGGTTACTGACTTAGTACGTACACGTTGGGCTTCAGTCGCGGATACTCCATGACGAGGATCCTCTAAATGGATCGAAACATCTCAAGCGATTATCACCCAGTATGAGCAACGAGTAAACATTCTTAGAAACTGACATAGCCAAAAAACATTTTTATTTTAGTTATTTATAAAAGTTTGGTCGTGGTAAAAAGGTAAAAACATGACGAATTTCGATAGCATTTATTTCTGAAATAACCAGGGGCTCATTCATAGTTTTTTTCCTTTTTAAGTCGCATAAGTTCCTGGCCTATTTCATTCAATTCAAGGCTTGCGCCTATAAGTGCCAGTAACAAATTAAAATTAATCTTAAAATTATGTTTAGTTATACATTTTATGATCGCCAATATGAACGGTTCTGCGCTGCTTGCTTCCAGCGGGTTCCCGCGTCCTCTGGGAGAGGCCTATGTCCAGCAGTGGACGTCTTTTGGCTGAAATGATGATGATGATGCATTTATGACTTATTTTATGGCTACTGACATAGCCGTCAGGGGTAAATTGAAGGTTAAACTGATAATTTGCTTACAGGAAATACCACTACGAGATCCTGAAGATCCAGGGCGTACGGCGGTCGATGATGTTCATACACAAACTGCGGACTAAGCTACTCAACAAAGTCTACCTCACTTTCCTTCAGCCCGAGGTCAGTTGTGTAACTAAAATATTGATTATCTTTTCTTCGGTTACCGCGAGAGTTATTCATAAAATAAAACTACGTTAACCGATTATAATAAAATATTGATATTCTAGCGGCTGTGGCCATATATACGGTAGGAACGAGTATCTCGACAATCACACACACATTTCTAAGACTAAAATGAGCAAATATAAACTAGGTTATATTCATTAGAAAATATATGTTTTGTTGTTTTTTTGCGCTTAATAAATAACTTGTGTCTAAACCATTTTTCAATAAGGCTTTAAAACGTATAAGTAATGCTAGTTATTTTATTGAGTCAAAATATATTAATCTTCTCTAAAGTGTTACTGTTAATTGCTGTTCGTAATGATCAGTACTGCCACCATAATTATATTTTTAGTACAGATGGTGCCTTTTTTAGGCTCTAGTGCGAGGAGTGGGTCATTTTAAGTCAGGTTCAAAACTTCGGAGGGCCATCTGTACTGAAAAACGTCGTACGAGACACGTGCAAAAACGAAATTCGTAACTCGTGTCAATTTAAAACACTCCGGTCACAGCCGGAACACTATCGGTCGTGTTTTAAAACATCGCCACTCGTTTCAAATTTCATGTTTTTCGCACTTGCGTCGTAATGTACTATTTTCGTTGAGTTATAACTAAACTAATTTTCATAAGAACGTTATAATTCATTATTAATTAAGACATCTCCAGAAGAGTTCATATGACTGCTTACCAAACTGGAAGTTACGGATTCAAATCCCACCGTTAATTTATCTTTTTAAGGCACTTGTTATGAAAAAGTCGTTCGATACACGTAAAAACTTTTTCATCACACTTGCTGCCTAAGCGCGCCATTGTTTGCGCGCCCAGCGGGAGTAATAGAAAAGTGAAATTCCCTAGGGAGTAATAGAAATGTCAGTACGTTATTTAATAATGTTATTTCTTAAAACTTTTTTTTGTCGGCAAGTGTGATGAAAAACATTGTATAGGTACATCACGGTCGGTAAGCGGAATACTAACTCGAGTCATAAAAGCCCTCCGCCTAACGGCGTCGGGCTTCTAACACTCTCGTTAGTAATTCCGTACTTACCTCCCTTGATGCACAATGTACTAATTCTCATCTCATCAAAATGTTATATTTCTTCCTTGGTTATGCTTGTTTTTAAATGTCTTACAATTAGTCAAATCAAAAGATCTTTTGTAGGCTTTTCAAGAAGGCATTGCAGCACGACCTTTTGAATACACAATTGCAAATTTATAAAAAACTAACAAAAAAACTACTTCCTGTTCTAACCCTATACCACTGACCCGAGCAGAACCGGTAAGAAACTCGTTAGTGCACACAACACGGCTAGTCCATATGTGTAAGAGCATCCCATGATATTTACTGAAGAATATCTGCTTAAGGGTCCGGGAGTCCAGGGTTATCGGAGATCACAAAAACACATCCGTTCGGTATTGCATTTAATGAACGACAGACGGTGCGACATCTACCCTCTAGGTATTCTATAAAAGCAATGTTGGATTACCCACATATATTACACCTCCACCCTTAATTACTAGTATAAACATTTGCAGTAAATTATTACACATCCTTTAAGACTAATTACAAATATTACATATTTATTACATTTTAATCGAACTCGAAACCATATCTCTTTACGGGTTTACGAATGCGTTTGGGCGTGGCCATAGAGGGCGGATTAGCTACTAAATCCTGAGCCACCGTCTCTTCTGACACCGATGGCGATTCTTGCACGTCGGATTCCACCACAATTTCCGGCTCGCGCGGACTTTTATCTATATTATCAACCATAGTAGGTTCGCTTGGTACTGACTGTGACGCGTCCGACAAGGTCACCCCATAACTACTTCGTCTCTTCTTTATTTGATCCAAATGTCTTTTTACTTGTGGACCACTTTCCCTACCTATCACAAAATTTCGAGAACCTACTTTTTCTTCAACTTTAACCCTCAACCATCTTCCTCCCGCGTGATCTCGTGCCCACACGTGATCGCCTATTTTAAAATCTCTGGTTGTCCCCCCTGCGTTCGATACTTGATTATCTTGTGCTTGCTGCACCCTGGTTTCGACCTGCCTAGTACCGCTCAACAAGTCGAGCCTGGACCGCAGACGTCGACGTTGTAACAACATGGCCGGGGCGGAGCCTGTGGAACTGTGTTCGACGTTTCTGTACATCATTAGATACGCTTGTAGGGCCTCATCTACATCGCAACGGTCGCGAAGCGCTTTTTTTATAGCTCGCTTACATAATTTAACGGCGTTTTCCGCAGCGCCATTCGAAGCCGGGTGGTAAGCTGGTGAAAACGTCATTTTAATGCCGTTTATAGACATAAAATGTGCGAACTCCTTAGACGAGAACGGAGGGCCATTATCCGATACCAGTTCCACTGGCAACCCGAATCGTGCAAAGGTCTCGCGTAACGGCTTAATTACTGCCTTGGCTGTGGTTTTTGACATTTTGAATATTTCTAACCATTTAGTAGTTGAATCTACAATGACTAAAAATGTTTCACCATTAAACGGTCCCAGAAAGTCCACATGCAGTCGTGACCAGGGCTCCGGGTGGTACGGCCAGGGCTGCGGTGGCGCGCGCGGCGGCGCGGCGCCCTCTAGCGCGCACGTCGTGCATCGCTTGCTCAAATCCTCGATATCGCTATCTATTCCGGGCCACCACATTACGCTACGCGCTAGACTCTTCATTTTCACGATACCTAAATGACCTACGTGTAACTCTTCGAGTAACTTACTTCTTAAAGTCTCCGGTACCACCAGCCGGTAACCCCAAATAATACAACCTCGGTCTATGTACAATTCGTTGCGTCGTAAGAAATACGGCTTCAACGTTTCATCGTCACAACCGCTAGGCCACCCGGAAAGCAAAAATAGGAAAACTTTCTTGAGTACTACATCCTTACTGACCTGATCCTGTACCATTTTCCTCGTAATCGGTAAAAAGTTCTGAATAAAATTTAAATACGTGATTTCTTCACGCTGGCTTTTCTCCTTACCCACTGGCAAGCGAGACAAGGCGTCAGCCGCGTTACCATCGCTGCGCACATACTCGATGGTGTAGTCATACCCTGCTAAGATGATCGCCCACCTCTGCATACGACTTGCCGCCATCACGGGCACCCCTACCTTGTCGCCGAAAATTGTCACCAAGGGCTTGTGGTCCGTTCGGAGAATAAACTTTCTGCCGTATAAGTATTGGTGAAATTTTCGGACGCCAAAAATGATAGAAAGTGCTTCGCGTTCTATTTGAGAATAAGATTTTTCCGCGGCGTTGAGTACCCGCGACGCGTACGCTATCGGCCGCTCGGTGGCGCCACTGCCGTCGGCGGCGGGCACGAGGTGAGAGATTACCGCGCCGACCCCTACGCTGCTCGCATCTGTGGTCAAAATTAACGGATGTTCCGGCGAATAGTGCGCCAATATCTCGCTGGATACCAACATAGACTTAACCTTATTAAACGAATGAGCGCATGCTTTATTCCACTCATACTTCACATCTTTCCGTAACAATGCGTAAAGCGGTGATAGTATCGTGCTAATATTTGGTACAAACTTAGCATAATACATCACCAACCCCAAGAACGATCGTAACTCTGTCACATTGTTTGGCGCCGGTACCCGCCGGATGGCTTCAATTTTTTCTGGGCATGTATGAACGCCATGCCTACTAATCACAAACCCCAGATATGTCACTGAGTCTGCAAAAAAAGTACATTTATCTTTTCTAACTTTAAGCCCGTATTTCTGCAATCTCTTAAATACTTCATTTAACGTGTCTATATGCGAGCGGTCGTCATCCCCAGTAATGATTAAATCGTCCAGGAAAACACCTACCCGCGGCATATCGGCAAACAGTTGTTCGAGTTTCCTCTGGAAAATGCCAGGACTAGACGCTAGCCCGTATATCAATCTATTGTACATAAATAATCCCTTATGGGTGTTAATTACCGTATATTTCTTAGACTCATCCAATTCAAATTGAGCATAAGCCTGCGACAGATCTAATTTGGAGAATTTATCTCCCCCGTGCAATTTTGCGAGTAAATCCTTTGTCAGCCTCCGTAGCCTAGTTGGTAGCGACCCTGCCTACGAAGCTGGAGGTTCCGGGTTCGAATCCCGGCGAGGGCATTATTTGTGTATTTATTTATCACAAATATTTGTTCCTTGGTCATGGCTGTCTATGTATCTAAGTATCTATATGTATCTATCTATTATATATATCGTCGCCTGGTACCCACATCACAAGCCTTAATTGAGCTTACCGTGGGACTAGGTTGATTTGTGTAAAATGTCCCAAGATATTTATTTATTTATTTATTTATTTAATCCTCGACTTTAGGTAAAGGATAGTGGTCCACTTCCAAGCATTTATTTAAGGTCAATTTAAAATCAGCACATACCCTTATGGTGCCGTCTTTTTTTACCACCGGTACTATGGGGGTAGCCCAGTCGGACGTGGCGACCGGCGTGATGACGCCGTCGCGCACCAGCTGGTCCAGCGCGCGCTCCACCGGCTCGCGCAGCGCGTACGCCAGCGGGCGCGCGCGCAGGAACACGGGCCGCGCGCCCGAGCGCAGGTGGAACCCGACAGTGCCGCCCGTGAACCGGCCCAAACCTTCCGCAAACACCTCACAATATCTGGAACTGAATTCCGTCTCATTAAACAACATGTTAATATTATCAATTTGTTTACATTCAAACTGTGACCTATCTATAATTTTCAACTCATTTCCCCAACGTCTACCTAATAAACTAGTTTTGCCTCCCTCGAATACGTATAAATCCAATTCCTTACAAATTCCATTATATTGCACTTTAACGGTAATTTTCCCCACAGGTTTAACTTTAATACCTAACGTATAATATCCGAGCACTAAACCGGTCATTTGTAACTTACAGTGCGTAAACATTTTCTTATAACAGTCTAAACTAATGCACGAAACCGGGCTGCCGGTGTCTATCTCCATAGATAACCACTTTCCTGCGATGTTTACGTCTACAGTGTATGGTTCACACGCAAGCGATTCACCAATGTCACTACTATTTAATGAAAAATTGTTTACCTCGTCGCTTTCACTGCTGTCCGACGGATCCATATACACCACCTTCTCCTCGGTCACGTTGTATAATGACGTACTTCCCCGCCACCGGGGACACACCTTCTTTAAGTGACCCTCCTGGTTACATACACGACAGACATAACATTTAAATTTACATCTATCGGCGTCATGATTTCCTCCGCATACTTTACACGTGGCCTTCTGTCCAGTATTATTATTTCTGTCGAAGCCTCGGAACTTCCCGCTTTCCGCTCCGCTTGTGCCGCTCGGACCGCCGCCGCTCGGCGTTCGCCCGCGGTTCGCGCCCGTCCGGCCCGCCGCCGCTCGGCCGCCGCCGGCGCCGCCGCCCGCTGTCGCTCGGCCTCGGCCTGGCCGGTCCATGTGGTGCACCGACGCCGACCCGCTGGCTGGTATACTGTCGCCGGTTCTACTCCGAGCACAGTCCTCTACTAGCGCCGCGTTGACCTCGGCCGCCTCCATGGACACGGCGAGCTTGTACGCCCTGTCGAATGTGATCTTGTCGTCCTCCGTAAACAGCTTCTGCCTGATATCATCATTTAAGAGACCACACACGAACTGATCCCTTAAATTCTCTTTTAAACTGTCCCCTGTGAAACCACAGTCCTTGCTTAGTCTTTTAAGATCCGTTACAAAGTTGGCAATATTTTCATCACGATTTTGTACACGCTGACGAAATTTAAAACGTTCTGCTAGCAAACTCGGCTTTGGATTTAAATGGCCTTTCATTAACGTCACCAACTGGTCATAAGTCTTACTCGCCGGCTTGTCGGGAGTACATAGATTTACCATCAGTTCATAAGCCTCGCTGCCTACCACAGTAATTAAAGTTGCCACTTTTAGTTCACTTTTCACGTCATTTGCCACAAAATATTGTCCTACACGGTCCACATAAAGTTCCCAATTGTCGTTGGCAAGGTCAAACGGCCCAAGTTTACCTACGGGCATTTTAGTCACTGTTCATAGAATAGTTTTCACTTTTCAACTGCACTCGCGTCCAATTGTTCTCGTCGCCACTGAAGAATATCTGCTTAAGGGTCCGGGAGTCCAGGGTTATCGGAGATCACAAAAACACATCCGTTCGGTATTGCATTTAATGAACGACAGACGGTGCGACATCTACCCTCTAGGTATTCTATAAAAGCAATGTTGGATTACCCACATATATTACATTTACGTTCCAGAGTACAGAAGAGACGAGCAGAGAAGATGACCCGACAGACGCCTCTGACGAGAAAGATGACAAGGCACAGAGGGCCCGGGAGGCCCAAGATGACTACGAATTAAGAAGGTATAGTAACTAAGGTTTTACTCACTTACCCTCAAGAGTGCAGCTCCAATGACGTAGAGCGGAGCGGAGCGGTGGAAAATTGACCAATTAGGGTCAAAATTATTTTCGTTGTCTTGTTTCATACCACTCTGTCACGCTTTTAGTTGTTGTTTCGACTCAGTATATTAAAAAAAACCGGTGCACTTGTATTTATTTTTTACGCTAGATTTTAATCCATATATCAAAAATTAGAAACAAAACATCAACTCATCAAAACACACTGTGTCACGTTTTATAAGGCCACAAATTAAGACTACGAAAAAAATGTTGACAATTACATTCTTCAAATTCGAATTCGAAACACTGTGATGCGGTCTCATTGGCCGAGCTCCCACAGCTCCGCTCCGCTCCGCTTCGCGTCAGTGAAGCCGCACCCTAACTATGTTAGCATCAAGCAGTTCAATCAAAATTTGACATTCGCGGCTATTTGATAAAGGGCTTGTCACGTCATACAATTTTGGCCTATTTTAGACCCCTCTCTTCCCCATGGTTATATTTTCTGGACCTAGAGTAGTCTTTTTAATAACACTCGTTTAGGGTTGGACATCTAGTCATAATATGTAAGAAGTGATATTAAAAAAAGTACAGATGATTTTCAGCAGAGAGTAACAAACAATTACACGTGATTTGTCCGATAAGAACTATGGTGATAGTTGGTGATTTTTGTTGAAACCTATGTGTTATGACGTGATTAATGGACAAGCCCAAAGTCAAATTGTAACTGAGCAGATCTGCTACTAAGCATACAAAAGGTTAACCGTTGATATGTATATGTAATCAATGCACGTGGAAACTATTAGAAAAAATACTCGCTGCAGACGAGAGGTTAAGGCACTTGCAGAGATCCTTTAGTACCGTTTGGTAGCCAAAGTTTCGTAACCAGCTTCGAAATGGGAATAAGACCCCAGTAGGTAACTGGCTTTCATCATCATCATCATCAGCCTATGATAGTCCACTGCTGGACGTAGGCCTCTCCTATTAACTATGCATATAGACGCATTAGGAGGTAAATTCCCATAATCGCCACGCTGGGCAAGCGGATTGGCGATCGCAGTAATGTGTCCACTATGATGACGCTGCTGCCCATCATCAATCTTTATCAAATAATGGTCAGTGACACTTCAATCCCTTAGTCGATTCTTACGACACCCGTAGGAGGAGTTGGGGTGGTGACAAATGTATTCTTACTGCCGTCACCACACGGCAACTGGCTTTAAATCGGAACTTTATCATTACCGATTTATAACCACGTTTAGTACTCTGCTACCAAATCCGGCTGCGAGATGTAAAAGTTATTCCCATTTCATAGCCGGGTGGGAAAGCATATTTCCCATTTGGCAGCCAGCTACCGAATCTGGCTACTAAACGGTACTAAAGGGCTGATATAATGATACTACTAGTTGTATTTTAGTTAGACGCAAATCGTTTTTGTTGGTACTGCCAAATTTTGTAAGACTATATCTCGACTTCTCATGCTCATTTAGCTAACTTTCTAATTGCATACATATATTATGCTGAAACTCTGACTGTCCAACGTTTCACAAATGAGTTAGCACGAAAATTCTAGCCAGCATTCATACCCCCTTTATCATAATTCATAAACGTCTTCTAACTTAGTAAGCCGATAAATTTTGTTTGTCTCTTTCGATCTTATCAATAAATATATGAGACTGAAAGGGACAAATAAATATCTTTCTTTGGACATCTTACACAAATCGACCCAGTCCCACGGTAAGCTCAATTAAGGCTTGTGATGTGGGTACCAGGCGACGATATATATAATAGATAGATACATATAGATACTTAAATACATACACATCCATGACCAAGGAACAAATATTTGACACAAATAATGCCCTCGCCGGGATTCGAACCCGGAACCTCCAGCTTCGTAAGCAGGGCACCAACTAGGCTACGGAGGCTGACTACAAACAATACTTAACAGTTTGACAAGTTAGCAGACGTTTATGAATAAGAAGGTGAGATATTGTCACCTTTTTCGGTTACTCTTCTTTGCGATTACGGTAACATATTCTATTTTCCAGATTGGCCATAAATAAAAATTGTAAGTGCAATGTGGCATCTTGATGACAATATTTGCGGTGTCAAAATGTTCTGTAACATTTTAAATAAGCTCTTTATGACTAACTTTTATTTTCACCATTCGCTTCACATTACATATCTAAACACTTTACATCTAACAACCTTACACAAAATCGCTTAGTTTATGTTTTATTCAGCTCCTCTCTTCCAAATATGACAAACCCTATCAAACAGGTTACTCTCACTATACTACAAAATCGACCCATGCAATGCAAAATCGCTTAGTATGTTTTATTCTGCCTCTCCTTTCAGATTTGATTGCTACGCGGATGAAAGTATCGTAGCGACTATCTGTTTCTAATAGTGATCGTTATCAACGTGCACTTTTCGTGGCAAAGAGTATGATTGACAGAAAAAAGAGGAACGCATTTAAATATTCAATTTTGTTCTATTACTATATAATAAATGCACACTGTCTTAAGATTACATCTGTCGATAGGTAATTAATAATTCTAACATAAATTAGTATACTTGGTGGAATATTAATAATGCATAAAATATACATCCGTATTTGTTTTTTCTGTCAAGCATACTTTGCCTCCAATACTACACGTTGATAACGACCACTACTAATAACTAAAGAAGCCCCTCATTTCAAAATCCTGTAATGTATTTTTTATTCAGCCTCTCCCTTCCAGATTCGGTTGCTGGTCGGATGAAACCCTTTCAATGGGGTTACCCTCCTACCGTAACCACTACCTCTTGCTAAGCAGCATTTGTATGGAGGCCGTGCATGACTACCTCACGTTACGGCTTGAAGGACGGCCGGAGCACCCTTCGTGTCTCACAATAAAGCAGGTAAGAAACCTATTCAATAGGGTTACCATAACCACTACCTGTTCCTCCTCCTTCATGTCTGACGATTAAGCAGGTAAGATATCATAGGGCTGATGAGATAGATGACTGTAGTTGAAATAAATTATTTCACATCATGCAGGATATAATCGAAGAAATTATTACTAAAATGTAGATTGCAGTATTTTTTGTACAGAACTTCTATTTAATAAATAGGAAAGAATTTAAAAGAGTAGGTAATTTGGCAGTAGGTATACAGGGTGTAAGTCTAATACGGGCGAAGCTCTTAACGGGTGTTAGTTTACGACAAAATAAGTACATTCAAATAACTTTTACTTAAAATTAGAGCAACAAAATTTTCCATACAAAATAATTCGGCGCGCAATGAAGAGCAACATACGCGAGTTAAGCACTCGATGACAGCTAATTTCAAAAGCAGATGACATAACTGCCATATCAACAATAACAAATGTTCGTACCTACATTGCTGCTCCGATAATCTTAAAAAAATTCTGTGGAGTCATAATTAAGAGTAACTTTAAAAAACCTTGTAATCCATGATTACACTAATGAATCCCATGCCTGGTTTAATTGATGGCCCGTATTAGACTTACACACTGTATAAACGTCACGTCACCTTTGCATATTTCATATAAAAAATCATGGTGGCGATATTTTTAAGTTTGAAAAAAGGTGTTGATTTGACTTGTCAGTCATTATGCCGACTATAAAATAGTAATTTTGGTTTATAGAATAATACGATCATGGAGCAGATTGATCTAGTATTAATACGTCCTGCGACTACGGTTTGTTGATGTACCCATATTATAATATATTATAATTTGTGATATTATTCGTAACAAGAGAGTACCGTATCTTCGTATTTTAATCTGCTACGCTATGGAGCTTTATAATAAGAACCCGGATTGTTGTGGCCGTGACGTCACAATAGGGTGATTTGGGGAGTAAATGGAATGGTAGAACAAAATGATACAAGTGTTAGCGATTAGCAGCTTAGCTATTTAGCTAAGCATCCAGAGGTATCGACGAAAAATTACTTCAACGTGTGTCTTGTTCCAGCTAATTCATGAACTGAAAGAGGGCCTAGACATAGCGACGGCGATGCGGCAAGCGTTCGCGCGCAACATCGAGGTCGCGCTGCGCGGCTGCCGCGCCGGCCGCGCCGCCAGGGGGGACTTACTGCTCATTATTAGGACCTTTGATGCCAGCGTCGAAGATGTCTTTAAGGTTAGTGCACAACATTTCAACAGTCAACTAAGAAATGTGACAGATGGAAGGACTTTTGATGCCAGTGTTGAAGATAATTATCTTTACTAAGGTTAGTTGTAGGGAAAAAATCTAGAATTTATAGATACCATCAGGACAGTGACAGTGACGGATGTAATTGTGCAGACAGATGAAAGGAATACGAAATAAAATTTCGAAAGTGAAATGGTAACCCTAGTTGACGTTCACATCATCATGAGTGAAGGTTTAAAGATGTCTTTAAGGGTAGTTGTGGAAAAAAACACAAGAATCAGTAGCGAAATGCGATCTATAAAAACTAGCGGGGTAGAGAAACGAACAGAAGGATAGAGCCAGATGAAAGAAAATTGAGAAATTTAAACGTTAACCCTAGTGACAAAGGGTAACCCATTTCACCAGAGATGTTTGTCACTCGATAGTAAAAAGGTTAGGTTACGTTTTCAAGGTTAGGAGTACAGACTATCTCATAAAAATAACTAGACTAATGCGATAAACCTACAAACAAACGCTAGACGAACTATGATTGAACTGACACAATGAAACTTAAGAATCTGTAGAGATCAGCAAGATAGGACAGTGTACGGACTGACTAAAGGATATACGAAACAAAATTGCGAATGTGAAATAGTTACCTTAGTCCACGTTTATGTTCACATCATAAGGACTTTTGATACCTGCATTGAGTCTTAAAAGTTATGAAAAATAACAGAAGAAACACTCGCGACATGCGACTTATAAAAAACAGCAGGATATAAACAAATAGACAGATGAATGTTAAAGGGTAATCCATTGCACCCGAAAAAGGATTTACTAAAGAAAAAAAAATGGGCTCGCCGGAAGATCAGCGTTGGCTTTCGGGTCGACATTATGCTGAGGCGAGTCCATTTCGTGGTATAATATTAAATGCTGAATCTGTCTGTTTTGTCTTGTCCTGTCATGCTTGTTATATTTGCCACGAATAAATTATTTGTATTTGTAAAATTTACATATTAATAAAGCAACCCTAATGTTCATACCTGGGATAACTCGGGGCATTTATACGAAAGTGATGTAGCAAAATATTTTATCGACTAAAAATATATCGATGTTACTGTAAATGACAACATTAAAATGTTATTCGGCATAAATAAATATTAGGTACTAACTCTTCAATTAAAATAAAAAATAAATTTAAACGGGTAGTTACGCGTTTATTTTAAATTAGTTTTCAAAATATACAATAAATATTAAAATATCAATATTTAAATTGTCATTTTGATTAAAATGACATCTGCACACAAGAGGACCGATATCAGATATGACATCGAACCTCTGTACTGTAATCGATAATGTTCAATAAGCACATATTTTATTATAATTATATCGACATCTTTTTAATCGATATCAAATCCCTATAACTTGCCCCCAGTTATCCCAGGTATGCTAATGTTAAAGGGTAACCCATTGCATCAGACATGTTTTCCGTATAGTAATTTCGAAATAGTGCTGCAGGTTAGCAGTACAGACAATCTCATGAAAATAAGTAGACTAATACGATAAACCGATAATCAAACGCTAGACAGACGGACTGACAGATTGAAAGGACATAATGAATCGGTAACCGTATTGTTAAAGAGCTTTCAATTTTAACCAAATTATTTTGGTATCATATACATATCATATCATATTATAACATTTGTTGTCCATCCACAGCAATACCTGTCCTACTTGACGGCCATGTCGGAGGTGGAGCACATGCCCCGCTCCTGCTTGGAGGCGGAATGGAGCTTCGTGGCCCGAGTGGCCGAGCGGGGCTCGTGGGTCAACGACCTCGCCCCAGTCGCTTTCACGTGAGTTGACTGTTAACACATCCACAGCAATACCTGTCATATTTGACGGCCATGTCGGAGGTGGAGCACATGCCCCGCTCCTGCTTGGAGGCGGAATGGAGCTTCGTGGCCCGAGTGGCCGAGCGGGGCTCGTGGGTCAACGACCTCGCCCCAGTCGCTTTCACGTGAGTTGACTGTTAACACATCCACAGCAATACCTGTCATATTTGACGGCCATGTCGGAGGTGGAGCACATGCCCCGCTCCTGCTTGGAGGCGGAATGGAGCTTCGTGGCCCGAGTGGCCGAGCGCGGATCGTGGGTCAACGACCTCGCCCCTGTCGCTTTCACGTGAGTTGACTTAACACATCCACAGCAATACCTGTCATACTTGACGGCCATGTCGGAGGTGGACCACATGCCCCGCTCCTGCTTGGAGGCGGAATGCAATGATATGTAACTAAAGATACGTTATAACGGCTCTAAAAATGAAGCGCTCAGATTACGATAGTTCTAACAATCGCTCTTAGTTCTACACAGACCACCGAGAGGTGCGTACCACTGCAGAGTTCTCACAAACCACATGAGCTGGGCCTTAAAATGTCATTTTATGTTATGTAACAATGAAAATCCGAAAATAAAATGCAATAATGCCCTCAAAATCACACATCATGCCCAATTAATCTGAATTACATTTTTTTTTCAGTTTTACTATTTATTGAAAATAAATAGGACGCCATTTTGACGTTGTTGACTGACTTAGAGAAAGAGACAAGCTTATGGTCTTTACGATCGAGAGTAACAAAGATAAACCAATGTTTATCAATAACAGCCTCAAAAATGCATGGGCGATTGTCAAATGCTAGTGTCTCTTTTTTGTTTATTTAATACGAGTATATGTATTTTGCCTTCTCTTTTACGCATTTTGAAGTGTGAAGGTAAGTGTACCTTAACTGTCACTAAATTGTAGGTGCATGCTGTTAAGTATTTATTTCGTGCATTTTGTTAGAGTATAACGTATCTTTAGTTATATATCATTGGCGGAATGGAGCTTCGTGGCCCGAGTGGCCGAGCGCGGCTCGTGGGTCAACGACCTCGCCCCTGTCGCTTTCACGTGAGTTGACAACTTATAACGTCAGTCGATAGGTAGTACGAGCCCCGATGCAGTGGAGTTCGTCTAGTTCGAAACAATTTTTACAAATTTTTGAATATTTTAAAAATGATCACATTATGCTAATGATAAATTGTATGAACGTTAGTCATGGTTAATGTACTACATTTCAAGAGACACAACAATCTGAAGTACGCTTTTGTTGTTTAATAAATCGATTTTAACAAACCAGTGTCTAAATTATATTTTCGTTCACCACCGTAATTCCGCGCTTATAAGCTTGACGCAAAATTCGCAGTGCATCAGGTGTACCATGTCGTCTTTAATATTAATGGCGTTCTTTACATTCATTGATTATTTACAAAATTAAAAATTGTGGAAAAAAATTAAAAAAATACCTCTCGTAAAATAGTTTTTTTTTTAATGCTGATTTATTAAGTCCAAATATTTTATACTCAAAGAAACTACTTTAGTACTACTATTGAATAGTGAAGGTTTTGTCTCTAAACCTTTTCCCCCGGATGAACGGGATAATCTCGAAAAACTGTCTAACTGGACGAGAACATATGCATCGGGGCTCGTAATATCCGTCGATAGGGAGTAGTAATTAATACTATGGATGCCTGACTCAGCTGGCTTCTTCTCTGGTCACTTTTGGGCTGCTTCGAGTAGTCCAGCTGACAGGGGCGATGGACGGTGCTTAAGCCGAGGCTGCCCTGCCCGACTGGCAGGGTCGCCATATAAAGTGCATCGATACGGGGGAGTAATTAATACTATGGATGGCTGATGAATAATAAATGTGTATTTGTAAAAGCTTGGTCTCATACTCGTATAGGTAGGTACTATGCGCCTGCGTGCGTCGCATTTTGGTTGACCTTTAACTAGTGGTTCACAGATATTAATTTTTATTAATTTAGGTGTCTTTGCAATGATAAACAAGTGACATCACAACTAAACTACATGTTTTTATCATGAAATCCCTTCAATAGGGTTACCCTCTCACAGCAATGATTTTGTATTCAGCAATGTAATATATACCTATTGTTTCAGTGACATCGCCTGCAACCAACTGAACAGGGTGATGAAACAGTTTGAAGACAAGTTGAAGCTTGTTAATAAAGTTAACGAGAATTCTCCAGATCCTAACAGGTAAGATTTCTATAGTTGATGTTTTGACATTTTAGCAATGTTATTTTGTCACGTCAAACAGACTTACACACACGAGTGTTGCACATGTATTTTGTACTTGTAAAATGGTTAAACTGTTTATTACTAAATAAAAAAAATAACGAAAATTTTGAAACATATTAAATCAAATAAATATAAAAAATAAAAATTCAACCGATTTCTCCAAGATCCCTTCTTCAGATCCCAACTTGGTGCCAACGGGACCATCTCAGTTTGTTTAGAAAGTCGGTTAAAAAAAGAATCGAAGTCGGTTGGCGTGATATTGAGGTATTCGTCCTTTTGTCGTCAAATAAAAGAAAAACATCAGAATCGCTTCACCTACTCAAAAGTTTCGATTAAAACATAAAAAAAATATAAAGTAGAGTTCAGAACCTCCTCCTTTTTTTGAAGTCAATCTAAAATACAGTACGCTTTCCTTACAGATACGTGTTCTACACGCTATGCCGCGAAGCTCAAAGCGTGTTCGCGAGCGAGCGCGAAGCCGCGTTACAAGCGGCGGCGTTCGCGCGCGCGCTCGCGGCACATCACGCTCGCGCCAGCCTCGACGCCAGGCGGGCTAGGCGGAGGATATACGTGAGCTATATACACACACTCTCAAATCCCAAGTCACTCTCAAGTAGGGCTCTCGGTCGTGTCCAGGTTTCGTGTACCCGTTTCCGTGTACCCGTTTCTTTGCTACCGGGAAACGGGTTTCTTACCCGTTGGAAACGTTTAATTAGGAACCGTGTAATTAAGACACGGATACCCGAGTACCTGTGTCTGATCCGCCCTCAATGTGTAGTGGCAGTGGCAATCTAAAATATAGGTACGATTTTATATTTGAACAAAGTATTGAACCGCATTTAACCTGCAACAAAGAAAATTTCTAGCTGCGTAATTCGTAAAAAACTGCGAATTTTTCGGTAGGTATTTTTATGTTTCAGACTTTTTACTAATAAAAACATAGGTTTTTCGAATATTCAATTGTAATGGATCCGCAAGACTCAAGCTTGGAAAAGTTTCTAAGTAGATCCGCGGACCCGCGCTTGGAAACGTTTCTAAGTTGGAAACGTTTCTTGGCGTTTCGTGTCGTTCGGGTTCTTAGTACCGCCGGTGCTAAGGATTCGTGTACACGTGTCTGCGGGTAACACGGATACCGGTAGCCCTACCTCAAGTCTCTCAGATCCATCCTTCGCATCTATTGGCCACAGACTATTCGAAACGAAGCGCTCTGGTCTAGGTGTGGACAATCTCCGATTGGACAAGAAATTGCGAAGAGGAAGTGGCAATGGATTGGTCATACTTTCCGACGGGCTGAAAACAACATTGCCAGCACGGCCTTTAGTTGCCGGTGCCGGTTTTAGCCGGTGGTAGGGTATTTTTACTAGTACCCGCCTGGTTGGCTACCACCGTATATTCGGTGTAAACGCCCGTGAAATGACTTACCTTCGAGTTTGCCGTGTTTCGGGGTCAGCCGGTGTATTTACCAGCATCTAGCGGGCCAGCAAGGCGGTGGCAACTAACAGGTTACTGATTGTCTCCTGTTCGTTGCCGCCGCGATTTGGGCTCTACTTTTCACTTACGATCAGGTGGAGTGGAGCCACTTTGTTGTGCCAAAGTTATTTTTATTGGGTCGGCAACGCGCATTTGACACCCTGAGGTTGCAGGCGCCCATAGGCTACGGTGACTGCTTTCCATCAGGCGGGCCGTATGCTTGTTTGCCACCGACGTGGTATAAAAAAAAAAAAAAAAAGTTGGCAGCCGTCCGGTGGACGACGCAGACCTGGTCGTCCGGTGCACACATGGCGTCGTTCCGTCGAAAAGGAACTTGAAGCCGTTCAGATGACCTGGAGTGAGGCTAGGAGTGTTGCTGGGGATCGAGAAGCATGGCGTGCATTTGTGAAGGCCCTCTGTACCATAGGGGTACCTTAGGAACACGAAGGAAGGAGGATATACACACACACAGACACAGTGTTGCGGCGTTACAAGCAACGTTCGCGGCACATCACGCTCGCGCCAGCCTCGACGCCAGGCGGAGGATATACGTGAGCTATATACACACACACAGACAGCGTGTTGCGGCGTTACAGGCAACGTTCGCGGCACATCACGCTCGCAGCCTCGACGCCAGGCGGAGGATATACGTGAGCTATATACACACACACACACAGCGTGTTGCGGCGTTACAGGCAACGTTCGCGGCACATCACGCTCGCAGCCTCGACGCCAGGCGGAGGATATACGTGAGCTATATACACACACACACACACAGCGTGTTGCGGCGTTACAGGCAACGTTCGCGGCACATCACGCTCGCAGCCTCGACGCCAGGGGGAGGATATACGTGAGCTATATACACACACAGACAGCGTGTTGCGGCGTTACAGGCAACGTTCGCGGCACATCACGCTCGCCAGCCTCGACGCCAGGCGGAGGATATACGTGAGCTATATACACACACACAGACAGCGTGTTGCGGCGTTACAGGCAACGTTCGCGGCACATCACGCGCGCCAGCCTCGACGCCAGGCGGAGGATATACGTGAGCTATATACACACACACACACAGCGTGTTGCGGCGTTACAGGCAACGTTCGCGGCACATCACGCTCGCCCAGCCTCGACGCAGGCGGAGGATATACGTGAGCTATATACACACACACAGACAGCGTGTTGCGGCGTTACAGGCAACGTTCGCGGCACATCACGCTCGCCCAGCCTCGACGCCAGGCGGAGGATATCATCAGTTGTAATATGAATTAATGTAACCACCAAATGACGACTTTTCAGGAGGGCCAAAAAACGAAATGGACATTTATAAAGTATGTTGTATCTTTTTAGTTAATTATCCTATTGAAATGATGTTTACCTTTTTTGTTTTATTTTTGAGAGGTCTATTTGATAGACAGTTACTAACTGCGGCCACACTTATAGTTCAGAAAATGGCTGGTGCTTACGTTAAATATTTTCAAAAAAATTTGGAGATACGTTAACAAATCAATGAAAATCATCAAAAGTGGATTTCGGAATTTAGTGTAACTCACAAATTGAAACCGAACTGCTTATGTGCCATAGAATGCAGACGGCGCTTACAGCAGTGACTTTTATAAAAATATGGTGAGTACATTAGGAAAGACATGTTTTGTACTTACAAATTCGTACTTACGTTAAAATATCGTGTATGATTTTTGGAAACCTTTACATACGTTAATAAAAAATGTAGAAACCTAATAAAATGGCAAAGTTTTTGTTAACGTATTCGACATTTTTTTCTAGATATCAATATTTTATATACACCGTTCGATAGAGCAGGAAATTTGCAGTCGAACGGTATACTTAACTCAATTTCGTCATTTTGGTGGTTACATTAATTCATATTACAATCGACGATATACGTGAGCTATATACACACACACAGACACCGTGTTGCGGCGTTACAGGCAACGTTCGCGGCACATCACGCTCGCAGCCTCGACGCCAGGCGGAGGATATACGTGAGCTATATACACACACACACACAGCGTGTTGCGGCGTTACAGGCAACGTTCGCGGCACATCACGCTCGCAGCCTCGACGCCAGGCGGAAGATATACGTGAGCTATATACACACACACAGACAGCGTGTTGCGGCGTTACAGGCAACGTTCGTGGCACATCACGCTCGCAGCCTCGACGCTAGGCGGAGGATATACGTGAGCTATATACACACACACAGACAGCGTGTTGCGGCGTTACAGGCAACGTTCGCGGCACATCACGCTCGCAGCCTCGCCGCCAGGCGGAATATATACGTGAGCTATATACACACACACACACAGCGTGTTGCGGCGTTACAGGCAACGTTCGCGGCACATCACGCTCGCCAGTCTCGACGCCAGGCGGAGGATATACGTGAGCTATATACACACACACAGACAGCGTGTTGCGGCGTTACAGGCAACGTTCGCGGCACATCACGCTCGCAGCCTCGACGCCAGGCGGAGGATATACGTGAGCTATACAGGGTGTAATCGATAAGTGTTTACAGGCCATAATTCAGTAAATATGACAGATAGAAAACTTCCAACTAATATCGAAAGTACGTTACCCAACGAGTAAAATTACACTAGTAACTTTTTTGAAATAAAATCAGAAATATATCAAATATTAACTTCGAACCCTTCCATACATTTAGTACTTAACCGTTCATTCAAATACTGTTATAATAATCGTATTAGTTTAATACGAATATTTTTTTTATTTAATAATAAATGTTAGATAAATTATTTCATAAACGGTAGTATTATTATTTTATATTATTACAATGTATTCGTGCATATAACGTATCTCTAACAGTTTTATCTCTTACGACACCCGACTTTCTTTAAGGCTATAAGTCGTCATACTAAATGTATGGGAGCGTTTTAAGTTAGTATTGTTACGTTCGTGGGGTGGGTTTTCTATAGAAAATGTATAAATAAGCCACTAATTAAAACTGACACTTTAATTACTAGTTAAAATAACAAACACCAAACTAAAACACTGATCACACACTTAACACTTCACAAACTCGCAGTTAGATCGCAGTCTTCGCTCTGATGTTAGCTCTTCGCTGTCTCGATAGAAAACTACCCCTCGGCCGGGTCATGCTGTGTATTTATACCAGCCACTCAAATCTACAAAGTACGAGAAGATTCGACTCTAGAAAGTTCCCGAGTTAGGTGCGCGAACATTCTAGAGTATCGCTGTCTCTTTCTACAGGTTTCTCTTTCACACCCGTCCAGAATGTTCTCTCTATAGCTGTCTCATTCACATCCTTCCAGAACATTCTCTCATGCTGTCTTTATCTAATAGTGCTTTCTCTTTCACTCCTATGGGAAATTTAGCTATATACCGATTTGTACTTGAGAGGCCCAAAAGGGGTCCTGAAAACGCCTGAAAACGGGTTTTCAGGTTATTGCGCCATCGGATAGAGGGTATCCTGAAACGGCCTGAAAACATGTTTCAGGCGCCTGAAAACGACGGTATCTGGGGTGAATATTTGATTTTGTAATATGTGAAAGAGGACCTTCTGAAACGGCCTGAAAACGCATTTCAGCCTGCTGAAAACGCTTCTAACGTGTCTAAAATCATATTTGTAGTTTTTAACATGCCATCGGCGTAACACTACCCCCTCCTAAGACATGCTCGTCCCGAGCATCATTATTTCCGTGGTATTTGGCGAGCCGGTCAACGTGAACAATCTTGCATGGGCTTCGTAAATTCCTCCGTATCCGATACGTAACGTCATTGATCTTCGTAACCACTGTACGAGCTGCCATCCATGGTTTACCGTTGGATACTTTTTCCACAACTACACATCGACGCCCTCCCTGACTTGCTGTTCCTGGTAAACGCACTGGGACTCGAACCTGTGCCTTTGGTAGGAGAACAGGTCTTCAAGAGCAGTAAACATTCCCACTAATTCTTCCTTCCATTGGAACCTCATCAAATCTAGTTTTCAGGACTCCAACTTCCATGTCAATTTTATAACCATGGCACCTCATAAAATCTAGTCCAATAATACAGTCATCAATTATGTCGGCAACAATCACTTTGTGCCGATAAATGTGCTTGCCAATTCTTAAATCCACTCCTGTCTCTCCCTTGATGGGAATATACTGGCCAGTGGCTGTAAGCAGCTGTAGATGCGTCGGCTGGACTACATGACCTCGAGTCAGGTGTTTCAGAAGCCAATGATTAATCACCGTCCGAGAAGCTCCGGTGTCGATAGTAAGGTTACATGGTATTCCACCAATTTCTCCCTTGACGACCAGACTATTCCCGTCGTTGGCTTGTGAGATAACTACTGGGACATTTCGACCTCCAGCCAGCACTCGTCCCTCAGTCCTGGCTCTTACTCGTTTCCCTGCTGCGGCTCTGGTCGTACAGAGCCCTTATTCCTGGTCACAGGGGATTCATCTCGTTCTCTCCTGCTGCTTCTTTTCGGGCAACTAGTTTGTATATGGCCAAGTTCTCCACAATGGTAACATCGTGGCCCAAACTTCCGATGAGGTGCAATGCTTCTTTTCGGGCAACTAGTTTGTATATGGCCACGTTCTCGACAATGGTAACATCGTGGCCCAAACTCCCGATGAGGTGCAATCGGCTCCCTGGCAGAAATCTCACGTAGCTTATACGATCCTGATGAATCTTGGCGTACAGCTTCAACTTCTAGGGCATAAGCTACGGCATCATTAAGGCTTTCGTGGTGCCCTAGTCGTACTGCCGCCCTTACTTCCAAATCTCGGATCCCATCAACAAATGCCTGCACCAGCATGGTTTTTATCAAAGAGTCAGCTGAACGTTGGTATGCCTTTCTGACCAGCTTTTCAATTTCCAGGGCCCATTGTTGCAATGTCTCATTACGTCCCTGCGTTCTGTCTTTCAGCTGAGCTCGGTAGACATGTTCCAGATGACTGTCTCCGTAACGGGCTTCTAATGCTTCTTGAAGCCGGTCGTAAGTTTGCTCTTTTCCAAGAGCTTCTAGAATTGTAAGAGCCTCGTCACGAAGTGCCAGCGTCAGAGCCGTCATCGCTTGCTCCTTACTCCAACCGTTTGCTTTGGACACGGACTCAAACTGTAGCTTGTACGCCGCCCACGAAGATGTTCCATCAAAAGGAGGTGCCTTAAATTTTCCACCTCCCGGCACAGATATCTCGGGTGCGCAGGTACTGATGCCATTAGCTACTTTTAATTCAAGCTTCTGGAGGCGACGCTCAACCGCTTCCTCTATAACATGAATCTTGTTCTCCATGTCACTGAGCTTCCCTTGGACTTCGTACATTTCTTGCTTCCATTCAGTAGCAGCCTTGTGCAACTCTTGAAGAATCAATTTCGACTGTTCTTCTTGTTTCCGCGACTGTTCTTCTTGTTTCCGCGACAGTTCTTCTTGTTTCCGCAACTGTTCTTCTTGTTTCCGCGACTGTTCTTCTTGTTTCCGCAACTGTTCTTCTTGTTTCCGCGACTGTTCTTCTTGTTTCCGCAACTGTTCTTCTTGTTTCCGCGACTGCTCCTTCAGGAGAATCAGAATAGTTCTGAGGTCTACGTCTTGAGTACTCTTAGCCTGCAAACCAGACGTTCCGGGCTTAGATGCAGTATCCTCACATGCTGGAGGCTCTTCACGTACTGCAATATCCTCCTGCGCTGCAGGTTCCTCACGTGCAGTTTGGCTCCGGGTCACAACTCCTTTTGGCTCGGTCTCGTTGTCACGTGGCGTTATACCCATTTTCTATCCCACTTCTGACACCAAATGTTACGTTCGTGGGGTGGGTTTTCTATAGAAAATGTATAAATAAGCCACTAATTAAAACTGAAACTTTAATTACTAGTTAAAATAACAAACACCAAACTAAAACACTGATCACACACTTAACACTTCACAAACTCGCAGTTAGATCGCAGTCTTCGCTCTGATGTTAGCTCTTCGCTGTCTCGATAGAAAACTACCCCTCGGCCGGGTCATGCTGTGTATTTATACCAGCCACTCAAATCTACAAAGTACGAGAAGATTCGACTCTAGAAAGTTCCCGAGTTAGGTGCGCGAACATTCTAGAGTATCGCTGTCTCTTTCTACAGGTTTCTCTTTCACACCCGTCCAGAATGTTCTCTCTATAGCTGTCTCATTCACATCCTTCCAGAACATTCTCTCATGCCGTCTTTATCTAATAGTGCTTTCTCTTTCACTCCTATGGGAAATTTAGCTATATACCGATTTGTACTTGAGAGGCCCAAAAGGGGTCCTGAAAACGCCTGAAAACGGGTTTTCAGGTTATTGCGCCATCGGATAGAGGGTATCCTGAAACGGCCTGAAAACATGTTTCAGGCGCCTGAAAACGACGGTATCTGGGGTGAATATTTGATTTTGTAATATGTGAAAGAGGACCTTCTGAAACGGCCTGAAAACGCATTTCAGCCTGCTGAAAACGCTTCTAACGTGTCTAAAATCATATTTGTAGTTTTTAACATGCCATCGGCGTAACAGTATATTTAATAATACTTCACCTATTTAGAAAAAGTTATTAATGTAATTTTACTCGTTGGGTAACGTACTTTCGATATCAGTTGGAAGTTTTCTGATATCTGTTATATTTACGGAATTATGGCCTGGCCACACTTAACGATTACATCCTGTATACGGCGTTACTGGCGGCCGTATTTTTTTCACAATCACAAGACTTGTGTAGTTCATCACAGACGTTATGATTTGTATTTTTATGAGTCCATTTGTACCGTTAGTTATGCCGGAAAACACAGACTAGAAATAGAAAGGTTGCGGGGTGTCATGTACTAATTATAATTATACACTGTACAATGAGCTTGTCAGTAAAAAAAGGGCGGAAAATTAAAATTGTGTATGTCTATGGTCAACCAACTCTTCCCGCCTACATTTTTTAAACTGAGATTTTTTTAGCTGGTTAGACAGAGTATATATTATAAACTGTTTGATCTCAGGGTGTAACCGTTAACATACGGTGTAATTGTAATAAAATAATGTTGAGAAATATACAAGGTTTTATATTGTACTTTCATCACCTTTAAAATTGTACATTATAACTAGACCTCGGTATCGGAGGTACAAAATGGTAGCTGTCAAGTTCTTAGGGATGGGGTAAAAATATTTGTGATGTCGATAATTAAAGTTACATGTCGATAATTTTTCTTTACCGTAATAATAAGCTAAGACTTTAATTAAACGCATCTATTTACGATATAAACTAGGACTAGGTATATAATTACAAAATCAACATGTATTAAAAATATTTATTTAATGTTATGTAACATCGCCATACTTTTTATTGAGGCAATTGTCGATGAACCTTCTGAAGTTTGGGTTTTCCAATTCGGTCCAAAGTATGTTACAACTGACGAAAAACTTAAGCAGATCTCGGTTATAGTTTAATTGGTTTTATTTTTTTTTCTTTTTTTATGAGTGTTTTCATACAAGATTGAGTTGCAATGCAAGATATGCAAGATTACAAATATTGGAATGGAATATCCTTTATTAAATAATAAATATTAGTAAAATTGTTGATTTTCTCTTGATGGCAATTCGACTCCATTTGCTTTTTTATATTCCAACATCTGGAAATTGTGTGTATTCTGCAAATTGTATATTAAATGTTTTTTATTCATTTTTGAAGTTCAGGGTGTTCAGCGAGAAGTGACTCCACTTTCTAATGTATATAATGTATTAGGCTAAAAGACTCGTAAACACAGCTAAGTAATCGAAGACATCGTTGTAAGATGACTTTGACGATCTATTGACATGAATAATTTATTATAAGTATTTAATATCTTAAAAGTTTTTATCCAATGTTGTGCAACTCGAAACATAATAAATGTAATAGCAAGCAGAGATTTGTATTGTAATAGTAATGATTTATATATTAAATGTTAATTATTATCATAGATCCCAAAAAAAGGGATACAAATAAATGGTCGTTGCACATAAAAAAAAATTGTACAAAAAATCGAGTATTAAATGTTAATTATTATCATAGATTCCGAAAAAAGATATACAAATAAATGGTCCTTGTACAGTAGGGTTCAAAATTGCATGGACAGCTTATGAATGAATTCATTCATAAATTGTCCATGCAATTCTGAACACCACTGTACATAAAAAAATAATCGTACAAAAATCGAGTATCGATATCGACATCATAAAACGTGTTTACCTATCCCTAAGTAAGAACTTGACAGCTATCATTTTGCACCTCCGATACCGGGGTCTAATTATAACATTGATATTAAGTCGAGATTAACTAAATCCGAAAATGAACATAATTTCACTGTAATATTGGGGCAATGAGATGACGTTTGCAGACTTTTGCTCAAGTGTATACTCTGATCAAGTTAGATTTATTGACTGACTTATGCCAAAAAAATCGAAATGGGATGAAAGTTTAAAACTTATTTTCTTCAACAGGAAAGCCTAATGCGTTTCCGCGAATGCATAGTCCGTCACACGATGGACATACTAGAGCGAGCCAGCACCAACCCTCCCGACGAATATCTCCACGAAGTGACAGACGGCGTCGTCGCGAGAGTACGCGATCTGTTGCTGCAGATATACAGGCTAGGATTCGAGGTTAGTTGACTTTCTCACACTTTACAAGACAGATAGAGATGAGTCACAAAGTGGAGATACAAGTGTATGATTTCTCTACGAAGTGACTGACGTCGTCGTGAGTGTGCGACATGTTGCTGCAGATATACAGGCTAGGATTCGAGGTTAGTGGACTCTTTCATACTGTACAAGACAGATAAAGATGAGACACATAGTGGAGATACTACAGTGTATGATTTCTCTACGAAGTGACTGACGTCGTCGCGAGTGTGCGACCTGTTGCTGCAGATATACAGGCTAGGATTTGAGGTTAGTTGACTATCTCACACTGTACAAGACAGATAGAGATGAGTCACATGGTGTAGATACTACAGTGTATGATTTCTCTACGGAGTGACTGACGTCGTCGCGAGTATGCGACCTGTTGCTGCAGATATACAGGCTAGGATTTGAGATTAGTGGACTGTCTCACAATGTACGGGACACATACAGACGATACACACAGTGGAGATACCGTAAAGCCGGGTTACTTTGGCCCTAGGGGGTAACTTTGGCCCAAAATTAAGTTTATCATAAAACCAAAGCATCGCATAAATTACATGATGTATTGTTATCAGGCGTTTTAGGTATGAATTTTGCATCCCGACACATACTAAAACTGTTAATTTTAAATAAGTCTGCCCGTCTGTCGAACTGTTTGTCTATCACATTTTTACGCGAAAACTGCTTAACCGAATAACACGAGAGCGGCTATGAA
Organism: Thaumatotibia leucotreta; assembly: GCA_025490895.1. Classification (NCBI taxonomy): domain Eukaryota; kingdom Metazoa; phylum Arthropoda; class Insecta; order Lepidoptera; family Tortricidae; genus Thaumatotibia; species Thaumatotibia leucotreta. The sequence continues at coordinate 82,004 of JALPQI010000952.1, read as the reverse complement.
TATACTTTGAGATATTAGGAACATCATGAAGTAAATAACTAAATAGGTTTTAATACAAAAAAAATCTTTAATGGAAGTTAGGTATCTAAAAGTTGCAAAAAGCACGGCATAAAAATGTTATATGCCGATGAAATTCAGGACAAACGTGAGAATTAATCGAAATAAGAAGTATGTGAAAAGACTTTTATGATGGAGTTGTAAATTTATATCATAATAATTATTTTAGTTTGCATTTGTCATTATGATGAAATCTTAATTTTACTGCAATAAAACAAACAATGTGTAAGAGGAAGTGGTGCTATTTTATACGTAATTTGTCTAAACATGTTACTTATTTTCATAACTAATAAGCGTTACGCTACAACACTAAAATAAGTCATGGGCCAAAGTAACCCTCCCGAAGATATTACTTTAGCCCAAACTTTACGAAACAGAAAAAACTCTTGGGTATTATTTTATTAAAGAGAAAGTGTGTAAATTACTTGATTACACTCTTAACTTTACTTCTGATTTATTAATTCTAACAAAAAGTTTTTGTATTTCAATTAAATCGAATGAGAAGTAAAACACATCACTTTTTTGGGACAAAGTAACCCGGCTTTACGGTACTAGAGCGATGGAACTAACGGAGAGTAGCTGCCTGGCTTGTTGCTGCAGATATACTGGCTAGGATTTGAGGTTAGTACACTCTCTTACACTCTATAGGACAGTCAGAGTTCAGACACACAGTGGAGATATTAGAGCTACTAATATCTCCACGACCTAACGGAGTATAGTCATAAAATGTTGCTGCAGATATACAGGCTAAGATTTGAGGTGTCTCTAATACTGTACAGAACAGATGAAGACGAGACACACAGTGGATATATTACAACGTTAAATTTCTCCCCGAAGTGACAGAAGGTACTTTGTATTGTGAAAAACATGTGTTGAATAAATTCTGTATATTTCTTCTCTGTGAAAGTCCAAGGGGCGTATAATGGTCTTGCTTTTACCTTCTATCGTGTGCGTCTCTTTTGCACTTACATACTAGTTATATCGACGTTAAACAATAAAAACGAAACCATTATAAGCGTCTACAGATTATCTTCTTGTCCCGTCGCTGCACTTCTTTAGTGACGTGTAACTTACACCTTTTATAAATGCATCCTTGTAAGTTAGTTAACCAATATACTATTCTGATTGCATGAAGCGATATTAATTTAAAACATGATTATAGTACATTACTACCGAGGCCGGGAAGAGACTGGTTGCCGGCCGAATATATGTAGACGGCCGAGCGAAGCGAGGCCGGATAGTATTCGGACGGCAACATGTCACTTCATGGCCGAGGTATGTATAATGCTTTTCTCAAACATGCAATGAAATGAAACAAAAAAATGTATCTTCTTTCTAAGAAATTATAATTATAAGTCAAATACATAACTAAGTCTTTGGAACACAACTAAAGTCAAATACGACACCGACACCTCATTTTTTTTTTAAGATTGACCTGTTTGAAAGCTGCAAATTTTTACTTTTAAAAAGCGGTATTAGACGACGCGGTCGGTTGGGTCCAATTAATCGCATGCGATGATCGGGGCCGACGGATCGCGCCGTATAAATACTGCTTTTTAAATATTATTTTGAGCAGTTATTGTACATTTATTTTAAATTACATAATTTAAATACCTAATTATAACAACAAAAATTTGCCAACCATTTTTTTAATACTAATATTACTTACAGATAATTATTGGCTAAAAGCCAAGATGCCAGGTCACCACCCTATGTCAAATGAAAATTAAAAAAGAGGCACTTGCCGGCCTAGGCCGGCAACGAGGTACTTCCCGGCCACTTTTTAGGCACGTAACTTCAACATTTCATTGCATGTTTGAGAAAAATAATTTAATATATATGTACTTTGATTTAATTATATTTAAAGTAACCGTACTAACTGATAATCGATAATTTATTTCTATGAAACTTTATGTTATTTGCAATGAAGTAATTTTAATTGAATTCTTGTCAAAGCCTCATGATTACTTGATAACGATGAACGCGTGTAAGACAAGTCATAGAAGCTGACAAATCTAATTTTAATTTAAGACTTATAGAATATTTAGCGAAACGGTAATTTAAGTCGATAATTCCTCGACATGTTTCGATGCATTAAACTCCGATGGAGCAATTATTGAGTTAAAGGAGGGTGGGCAATTTGGCCTATTAACCAATAACGACAAACGGTATGCCTCTGGATAGCTTATGTTAAGCTTTGTAACTTTTACTATGGCAGGAACTTCCAAATATGTGTGTGAAGAAACTTAATAGCACTTAAAAACTGGGAGTTACAGAGTATTTAGCTATCGCAAGTGTTCGTGATTGACAGTTAGTGACAGTCATTATTTATTTATTTAATCTTTATTGCACAAAAAAGAAAACTTAAAAGTACAAAAAGTGAACTTAATGCCATAGGGCATTCTCTACCAGTTAACCTTTAGGCGAAGCAGAGAGGTTGTGGGCGGTGCTATATTTAGATTTAAATATATTCTGAATTACTCTATTCTAAATATAAAATACAAATAAGACACATATTTATATACCTATATATAAATAAAAAATATATGTATACATATTACAATTTACATAAACACAATTAAATACATACATATTCATATAGACGAAACGTATGAAACTCACACACTAAGTAATTATTACTCGTTCCTAATAAGTCTGAAATTAGTAAAGTGTTTAATTTCCGCAAATATGTCGTAGTCTCGTAAGATACTTTGTATATGTATATAAAAATATGTTTAAGGATCATTGTATGTTGTCAAAAAACTATACAAAGGTGAATATTACGAAATAAATGTCTCATTGGTAAATTATTGTTTTAGCTATAACTTTTTTCTCACAGCTGTTAGACCGTCTCTGTCTAAACAAATATTGTAGAGTACGAAACAATCTTTCCAAAAATATATATTTTGTTGTTATTGGCTATTAGGCCAGGGTCCATACATTTTTGCCCATCCTCCTTTTGTGAGTAACTCGTTTCGCTAAATATTCAAATGTAATCCCACGTTGGTTATAATTCTAAAATTAAAACAGTTCACTATTAAATAAGCTTCATGCTTCACAATAAATCACAAAACTTCCACGGATGCCCGCACGCCTAACACGCATGCCCACAGCTGCACCGCGAATGCTACAAGTTCGTTCACGGCCCCACGAGGCAGGTGCTCCGCCACCGCCCCTCGTCGCTGCAGCCCCCGAGGCCGAGGCCGCGGCTCGTCCGCCCGAGGCGCCCCGAGACTATGGTCGTGCATGAGTCCGTCAATCCGTTGGTAAAGGGATTTCTGGAAGGTTCTACGCTTCGCTTGTGTTATGCCTGCTATGTCATTCTCTCCTGGTACTTAGCTTCAACTAAGTTGGTTGGGCGTGGAAGGTTCACTTGGCTCGTGTTGTGTGACTAATGTAGGCTCCTGCTGTGTGATAATATCCTGGTACTTTAACTACGTTTTCGAATGTAAAAAGAATTGTATGTTGTCCATCAATCTGTTGGTTGGATTTCTAGAAGATACTACGCTTGATTGATGCAATCCTGGTACTTTCACTTTGGTAAAGAGCGTTCTGAATGGTTTTGCTTCGCTTGTGTTGTGTGACTAATGTAAGCTTACTGCTATATGATGCAGCCCTGGTACTATCATCGCGTTAACTTTAATAGTACATTACGACACAAGTGCGAAAAACAAGAAATTCGAAACGAGTAGCGATGTTTTAAACACGACCGAAGGTAGTGTTATAAATCGACACGAGTTACGAATTTCCTTTTCGCACGTGTCTCGTACGTTTTTTAGTAGAGATGGCCCTCCGAAGTTTTGGACCCGACGTAAAATGACCTAAAAAAGGCACCATCTGTACTAAAAAGTAAAGTTTTGAGATAGAGAAAGACTGAAGATACGACTGAAGATTCGTTCATTCTGGAAGATTCCACGATTGGCTTACTAATTTAAGGTCCTGTTGTGTGATGCAGTTCTGATACTATAACCGTCCTTGTTTTGCTTTGTGTGGATGTTTTGTGAATTGGTAAATTTACTAAGAATTTTGTTCCCAGGTTTATAGGGATAGCATTGATAACTATATCAGGTGCAACGACATGTTTTAAGATATTCTTGTTCTTTGCCGCTTTACACGTAAATATTTATGTAAATACCTAAAATACCTTTTATGTATTATGTGTAACTAATTATTTTTTATAAAATTGTATATATAAGTGTATTTACTGAATTTAAATTTTTGTGATGAAGAAGATGTTAATTAAATAAATGGTTGTTGTAATACTTCAAACCAATATCGTAAATTAAATTCGTAGTAAAAGCGAAAAACGAAGTGCGTCTAACCATTTAATTATGTTTCAATTATGGAAAGCAAAACCGGCTACGGTTTGTATGAAATAACCGATTATAAGCGGTAAAAATAACCGGTTCCATTCCTTTCAATGTCCTCTTATAGCCTGAATTCTTCCGTATATTTACATAACTGTGTGATTTAGGTCCACAAAGAGCTCCACCGTTTCGTCAACGAGCGTTTCGGCCCCACGTGCCGCCGTGGGCCTCCGCGGTGGCTGCTCCGCTCCGAGTCCGTTACCGAGGACGAACCGGAGGGCTTCGCGGATATCGACTATGCTGAGGTCAAAGTACGTTTTTAGTTTTTTATTTTACTTAAAATGGAACCTTTTTTTATTCATTCATCTTCATTCAGTCAAATGCAAAAATAAGTATCGAAAGAATCCGCTTATAAATACGTTCTTATTATACACAATTTCAGTGCACTGGAACATATTTTTGAACATTTTTGTGTATACCTTATTTTGTTTTTGACTATTCATTGACATCATAAATCTCCTAGAAAGCCACTAGAAAGTAATATTGAAAGCCGGTCCCCACTCATGAGTGAATTGCGACGCGAATCCAGGAACGCGAATCTAATCGATACCACAGTGCGCTAGCGTAAGCTCCACACTTACGTTTACATCTTCGTGCGGCGATTCGCTCACGAGTGGGGAGCGGCCTTGACAGGGTTATATTATAAAGACAAACGGGTCTTAATCGCGTAAACTTACGTTTAATTATATCCTTGCAAGCGCTGCAGGCAGACCACGGGTGTAACGTCGTTCCCGAAACGTCAGTTGGCCCGAAACGTCTTTAAAATATGAGTGATAATCGTGAAAGTTTAAATCAATATCTTGACAGGGTTATTGTTACATACATACGTATAGGGTTAGTTGTGGAACATTGACACAAACGGACACAATGAAACTTTGCGATATCTCGGAAACCTGACCTTAATAGCTAGCCCCGTCTATCAAACAAGGACGAGCTTAGGGACCCTCCACAACTCCCTAGGGTGCGAGCGACGATCGCAGAAGGAGCACGTCGCTACATGCTTCAAAGCGAATTGAACCAGGAAAAGTTACAATTTTTATTTATGTTTCGTAATTTTTTGCAAGAACTATATTCTTGCAAAAAATTTGGTAGTATTTATATTTTTGTCGTATTGTATATATATTCAAGAACCTTCCCGCCCCAACGGCCATCGGTCCTACGCGCAATGTGCCCCGCCCACTGCCACTTCAGTTTAGCGATTCGGAGAGCTATTTCGGTTACTTTGGTTCTGCTGCGGATGGTCTCATTTTTAATCCGATCACGCAGAGAGACTCCTAGCATAGCCCTCTCCATTCGCGGGAAAGCTCTTGAGTGGCGGCCACGTACCGGAAGGCGTAGCGTGGGTAGGCCCCCCACAAGGTGGACCGATGACCTGGTGAAGGTCGCAGGAGTCCGCTGGATGCGGGTGGCGCAGGACCGGTCATTGTGGCAATCTTTGGGGGAGGCCTATGTTCAGCAGTGGACGTCTTTCGGCTGATATGATGATGATGATGATGATGTATATATATTCAAGTTTATCTTAAGCTAAATACTTTTAAAATTAATTCATGTTTTGGCCTCGTTTTTTTATTTAGTTTAAAATAATACCCTGGTGTCTCACAATGAAACATTTTTATGTAATGTACAATGAAACAGGTTCATGTTTCGTTGTGTACTGTATAGTTTTATTGTACACTGAATATGAAATTGCAAAAGGTTACTATTCTATGAGACTGTTCATTTAAACGTGTTTCATGTTTAGCACCTTATTATCAACCTGTTAAGGCCCACTTGTATAACGGGTGCGCCAAAGTATTTATAAAATTGCAACTTAGATTATTGGAACTCCGAAAATTTTTCTTATACAATTTAACTTCATAATGATCGGTATTTAGAATAATCGTTGTTCATAATTATCATCACATAGAATTATTTATGTTCATAATATTGTTTTTCATACATATTTTTAGCACAGTCACGTCTAAAAGTATGTATACATAATAAGATTTGAAAAATATGTAGCCACACATTTTCATCCAAAATATGTATCTATTACTGACACCAAAAAATTGTATTCATTAAACTGTTTCAGTATTATGTAATCACATAATGCTTCAGAAAGTTGCATACTTAAATAAATTACATATAAATGTATCCTCCTCGTAGTCAAAAATAAGTATACATGAATTTCCTTATACATTTAACCACACTAATTTGGCAAATATTTGTATACGCCGTTTGATTCATAAATAATATTATTATGTAAACACGATTTGATGTTTTGACGTGTCTAAGTGTAATCGATTTTAAAATGAAGTTTCTTCCATGTGGCCAGTGACTTTCTTTTATAATATGGAACCTATCTAAAGCTACAAATAGGTAGTGGCTGTTTATGAAATTCATAATTCATAATCATAAGTATTAATAATTTTATATTAGTTACTAAAATTAAAACTACTATTTTATAACTGAAAGAGAGAAGAAATGTTTTGTTTGTCAAGCATTATAAAGTAAATACCACTTGTAAATCTGTATTTTTTCTTATTACTTTCTTAGGGCAATTCGAAATAAAGAAGTTTGGGTTTGAAGTGCTGGTAATAAATAATAAATTCAAGATAGACAACTGTCTATCAATATAATTCGATAACAATTATAAAAATATAGGTTCGGTTCTTGAAAATATAGGAGAACGCGACTATTTTAAAGACAATTAGAGTGCATGTTCAGATATTTTTGAGCGCCCTGAATAATATATATATTTGTGATGGCGAGAATAACTTGTTAGGGACATATTTCTCCTGTTAGTTGCAAAATGCCGTTCCGATTTTGACTGAGTAAAAAAAACTTGATATTATTAAAATAAAAACAAAAAATGCTTAGGGCACTTTTCTGTGAATGACCCTAAACTGAAATACACAATATTTACAACTGAGCTCAATCTAAAAGTTTGGACTGTCAAGTGCGTCATAGAATAATCGTGAGATAGATGTATGCAGTGACAAGTCTACACTGTTTTCGTGAATTGTCAAATCAGTTAATTTTTGATACAATGTATGACTACATATCTATGCAACCTTGTTTTTGTATACATATTTTTAGACGTGACTGTACTAACTTTTATTTTTATATAATTTTTCACTATACTTATTTTATGCTATATATTCTAATGTTATAGGTATTTATTTTTATCTGTACTGGTTTTATGTATGAATTATTTTTGTTTAATTAAATATAAATCGTACTATTACTGTAAACTAGCTACCTGCACAAATCAGGTTGTGGCAGAGTAGGTACTGTACTAAACGGGTTCCCTCTAAACTTTTTTTGTCCGAAACGCTTAGGACATAACAGACTTGGTATAATCTATTTTAGCATCAACTTAATGAGACAGAAACATAAGACAGAAATTAGATTTGCATTTTTTTTTGGGCATGTAGCCACATGTTCGAAACTTGCTTTTTTCGTCAGGCAGAATTTGCTGCGAGGGTGAAAATTTCTGCAGTGAGCGAGCGAAGCGAGCGAACAAAACCTTCCGGGGCAGATCCGACTCGGATAGGTTAGGTTAGAAGACTAAGGCGGGAGCTTTGCTCCCGCCTTAGTCTTCGAGGTTATTTTTTTTAGCAACCTAGAAAGTACTCAGCTCAGTAACACAGTAAGTAACGTACAGAATATTAGTACTACGTCGATTATATTGAGAGGTTGTAATTATTCCTTCTCTGTTATGCTAAAACAAACTATGCCGATACTTTTTATGCACATCCAGATTATGCCTCATCATAAATAGGAGCATCGAAATTATGCTCGAATAATATTCGAACAACTCGAAATCTGCCACAAAGAAATATGCTAAAGTTGAGTATGCCACTACAGTTTCTGCACAAAGCCCATTATGACTACATAATTTATGTTATTCATAAAATAATTATACCACAACAGAGTGAACCTAATGGGAAAATGTTTATAAATAAACAATTTATTTCAAATAACTTTATGAGTATAGATTAATCTACTTGACGACTTTAAGAGGATAAAATTTCGAATTAAAAATCGTTATGAACATTGTAGGTAGAAGTATAATTTTTAGTAAGAAAAAAAGTATGAGATAAAATTTTCGGAGTAATGATGATTATGAGTAAAAAACGGTATTAGTAATAATATTCGAAGAAAAAATTGTATAAGTGCCAATATGGACCCTTGTATAACCTAGGGTTAAACACTGACCAGTAGCTAGAGTGACAAATTTTATGTGTACGAGTACAATAAAATGATGACCACTTTAACTCCTGCTGGTGAATACCTGGTTATGAGGCTAAACCCGGGTGGTACAAGAGAGTCAAAGTAGTACATTTTTAATATTTTTTGTTGACTGGTATAATTATATTATATAAATAAATATATTATAAAATTACATATTAAATATTTCGTAAAAATAATATATATGAGCAGTAATAGTGGTAATAAAACATATTTTTTATCTTTTAAAACATTCTGTTCCTACATATTGTATTAAAACATAACAATTTTCGGTTGCTGAATGTGCCAATGTCATAAAGATTCGTTAATAGATTAATCTTCCCAAGAATTAGTACGTTTTACTAAGAACAACCACATAATAAAATAATAATCTATTTGGCTACTGTTCATGTAACTCCGTTTCAATGTTGGTTACCCGTAATATTTTTTGTTTACAATGAAACAGCTCACGGTGTTTCACTGAACACTATTTATTAGTACACATTGAAACAATACACTTTTTTCAAGAACATTTTAATAATATATACGCAATTTTCAGAACTAGAGCCACTTTTTTACACGCCATAAAGAATGATGACTATTAGTCTATTTTATGGCAAAATATACGATTTTTTACTTTGAAATTGGCTGAGATAGGACAGTTTAAAAAGTTGAATGTTTCATTGATGGCACTAGTTTAAGTAAAATGTTTAACAATAAAACATACGTACACAATAAAACATCATGATATTTATGTTGTCACAAAGTGTATGATATCTATCGTGGAGATGCCCAAGACCCTCCCGCGTTCGCCTGGTTTACAGTCATACTACGAGGACAAATAAAACAACTTTTTTTGCAATATGTCGCAGTTATCGACAGCATTCTTAAGTTACAATGAAACTTGTGTTGTATACAATGAAACAGTCTTTCGGTTTCATATATCTTTCAGTGGTATTATTAATCATTTAACAAATTGGAACCCTACTAAACTAAACCTACTCCAGCCTACCGTTATTATTAACTTTCCTTTATGTTGTATTCATTGCAAGCGTTCTTATATATATGTTACATATAACACAGTTTCAATGTTGGTTAAGTCTGTTTCATAGTTCACTGGACTTATTACATCTGTTTCAATGTAAAAATTCGGGTGTTTCATTGAACACCTGCACGAGGACACAATGAAACAAATCTCATTTTTTGTTTAAAGTTGCATAACACATATACTATTAAAAATAAGTAGAAACCAAGAATGCGATTCGATAGCCAACTAAATTGTTTATCTTCGAACACAATATCTCACTCGTAACTTCAAAAACACCAGAGATACATTGGTTTGAAATTCAGTTGTTTCATTGATCCACAACTTACCCTACACTTTTATGACGTCATCAAATCCCAAAAATAATTACGTATTTGCGATTCTTACTAATATTTATTTTCAGACGCAAGTGTCAATAGAGGAGCTCCTCGGGTCTCCACCTCCGCCACCACAGCCGCAGCTAGAGAGAGAACAGTCAACAGACGAGGAAGTGTGGAGCGCGGCCGTCGCTCGCGCTATAGTGTCGTTCGCGAGGTGCTGGATGCGGTTCGTGCTGGAGCGATGCGAGAGAGGCCGCGGCAGGAGGCCTAGGTGAGTCTTTATCTGTCTGTCTGTCTGTGTTCGAGACAGAGTAATAGATAAGGAGGCGTGGAGCGCGGCCGTCGCTCGTGCTATAGTTTCGTTGCTATGAAACATATCGTAAACACCCCGCTAGTCGACATGTTAAGACCTACTTTTCGACACCCTGCTGTCAACTGTATTGCTGTGACATGATTGGAAATGTCAATTATTAGGGCTGTATCGGGCTTTGGCGTCTACGTTATATATTTTTGAATTTCGTCTGTGCATCTGAGAAATACGCTCTGAAACAAAACTAAACTAATACAATTATTTTTTCAGATGGGCGAGTCAAGGGTTAGAGTTTTTGATGTTGGCGTGCGACCCTTACAACACGAGGCATCTCAGCGAAGAAGAATTTGAGGTATCACGATAATATATAACTAAAAAGTATAACAACAATTTCTCTCAATTTTACTTTCATTATTGAGAAGCTACGAGTATATCCGAAAATATTCACTTAAAGAAAAAAACGGAACCTAACCTAACCCTCTGTCTGTGTCCCTTATTCTTTTTAAACGACCTCTTCTGCCTTATTATGTTACATTTGGTTATTGTTAATGTACTTATCATGTATTCTAGTTGCCCTGAAAACCAGCGCCATGGCTAAAACTTTAGCTAGCGGCATATGCTGAGTGGCATCCATTTTGGTGTTGTTTTTGGTATATTTTAATTTAAGTTTATCTTTTACACTAAATAAATGAATTCTATTCTATTCTATTCACATTAACAGTAATCCCAAACATATGAATTCATCAAGCATTAATAATTATACAGAAAAAAAGAAATAATTTAACTTACAAACTAACAAATACTCGTCGCGCACTTTTTAATCAAAGAGCCCACCCCGTGTAGCTCCGGGTGCAAAGGTGCCCATCACATTGCTACGCTGAATTGCGATAGCCAACCTCTGCACCAGGAACGACCCAGAGCGGGGGTCCAAACCCCTCTCCCGATATAACAGGAATATAACAAGAAGGTCTATTCCAATATTACAGGAATTAAAGCATCTAATGGACGGTTGCATATCCCACGTGATCGGGTCCCGAGCGCCGACGTCACGCGCCGAGGCCGAGCCTGCCGCGAGGCCGAGACACCGGCTACATGTAAGTACTAAAGCTTGTTCACGAAATAAAGTCGCCATCGTAAAATTAATCTCCACTGTTACACAATAGTCCCATGTAGTTCTAGCCATGGGACTCTAAATTGATTCTTCTGTTTTATGTTTAATAATACAATATCCAAAAGTATAGACTTAAAAGTCGTCAAAATCAAAATAACTTCAGATAATGCTTAATTAACATTTATATTCAAAAGTTCAGGCCCATAAAAGTGCGAACTTCCGAGACGATTTCAACAATGTTAGACTTGAAATAGTTAATAAAAATTGCAGACACGCGATTCACAGTTTATTATAGTATCGATATTGTAATTTAGTTAAGACCCATTGGGAAACTAAATGACCCAAAATGGTAAAATTATAAAGAAACATCCAGAAGTTTAAATAAAAGTCCATAATTATGGAGAAATTTATATAAATATCAACCAGTGTCCGAGAAGATAGGCAAAGAGCTCTTCTTGATAATAACAACCACACAAAGGTCTCATAAAAAAAAGAATTATGCAGCAATGTCTACTTTACTTCGTGACCAAGCCTTATACAGTATTACAGGAACTGATGACGAACGGGAGCAAGTCTCTCCTTGTCTATTTTGTATAGTGTATTTAGGCTGAGACGATAATGAACACATTAGCATAATAGTGTATTGCTATATTCCCAGTCAGTAACAAAGTGCAACCCGCGTCAATTACTATGCGGCCCTTGGCTGTTAAAAGGTTACAAAGTATAATGACTATGCATATTCCAGAATGTGTTCCATTGGCCGTGTGGTGACGGCAGAAAAGAATACATTTGTCACCAACCCAACTCCTGCGGGTGTCGTAAGAGTCGACTCCCTTAGTCGACTCTTACGACACCCAGTGACCCATTAAAGTGTCACTGACCATTTTTGATAACGATTGATGATGGGCAGCAGCGTCATCATTGTAGACACATTACTGCGATCGCCAATCCGCTTGCCCAGCGTGGCGATTATGGGCATTTACCTCCTAATGCGTATACGCATAGTTAATAGGAGAGGCCTTCGTCCAGCAATGGACTATCATAGGCTGATGATGATGAATTATACATTCCATAATAATACACATCACATCATCAGCCTATGTTAGTCCACTGCTGGACGTAGGCCTCTCCTATTAACTATGCGTATAGACGCATTAGGAGGTAAATGCACATAATCGCCACGCTGGGCAAGCGTGCTGCAAGCAAGCTGCTGCCCATCATCAATCTTGTAGAATGGTCAGTGACACTTTAATCCCTTAGTCGACTCTTACGACACCCGCAGGAGGAGTTGGGGTGGTGACAAATGTATTCTTACTGCCGTCTCCACACGGCAAAATAACAATTAATAACAATTCGTCCATAATAACAACTTTCATGCATACTAACAATATGCATATATTCCAGAGTCCCCTGCCGAGCCAGTCGGGTGGTCCGAAAGACGCTGCGGCGCCGCCCACGCCGCCCGGGGAGCCCGAGCCCGCGCCCACCTTCAGCGTACCTGAGCCACACGGTAAACTTCACACTGTACCCAATAATCACTTCACTATTATTAAACGGATAAAAACTGGACGAATACTCAAAAGCACGACTTCATTCAAGTGATGTTTATTGTTCAAATTTCAACAGCCAAAAAAGACAGAATTAAATAAAACCAAGCTTATATAACCTTTGCGAATGACTAATTGTAACTGAACGAATGGTTGAATGATATCACTAACGCCGTGTTTAAACGATGATTAACTTGTACCAAAAATTGGTTCAAATGATTTACTAATTTAACAAAAATAACACCGGCGCTGAGTGACATCAATCAAAATATTTGTTATATTTTAAATTAAATTGTACTACACTTTTCTTATAACTAACACTATAGACTTATTTTTAGGGTTTCGTAGCCAAAATGGCAAAAACGGAACCCTTATAGTTTAGCCATGTCTGTCTGTCTGTCCGCAGTATACCTCAGTGGCCGTTAATACTAGAAATCTGCAATTTGGTACAGGTATACATTTTAATCGTGCCAACAAAATGGTACAATAAATACTAGAAAAAAAAATCGGGTACCTCCCCAACTGGTGAAGTGGAAATGAATTTTTTTATTTGCTGTAATCCTATAGTGTAGGGTATCATTGAATAGGTCTCTTAAAAAGGGTCTGAAAAAAAAGTTTTATTATAACGTCAATATTTTCGGAGATACGTTCCAGGAGAAAAAATTGTGCCCCTCTAACTTTTGATCCGTAGGACCAAAAAATATGAAAAAATCTTGAATTGTGGGCTTATAGAATACTTTAAAATAAAACTATCTCGAACATAATTGGCCCAGTTGTTTATGAATTGGTCGGTTTTTTAACTTCACATAATCAGTGTCTACGATGACGCTACTGCCCATCATCATATTATTACTGCTGTCACCACGCGACCTCTTTTTTTTACTTGGACTGCAATAATAGTAATGTTACGATGAGAAAAGATTGTTCTTCGGTTGTGATCCTCTCTTTCTCTCTTACCTGTATACTTAAATAGGTACGAATTTTATTTTTCATCACACTTGCTGTCTAAGCACGCCATTGCTTGCATGCATAGCGGGAGTACTTAATAGAAAAATGAAATTCCCTAATGTTATATTTGTATTTTATTATCTCACAGTTAGACAGTTGCCTAGCAACATAACAAAAACGACAGATCTTCTGAGAGACTAAATACTTTAAAGAGGTTACTGGGCATTTTCGCGAGAAGAGATCCAAAAAAAATTTTTTTTAATGTAGGTAAATTTAATGTTTTTCCTACTCAGAATAACGAGTTCTTTAAATCTAGGAGAAAAAAAGTACAAGAAAAAAATGGCCCCACATTTTTCATACATTTTACATGCTCTCCACTTTGTAACCGCTGTACAAAGTGCTTGAAAAACGGTTACGTAATAGAAACAAAAAATTAGGACACTTTTTTTCTTCTAGTGGGATCGAAAGAGCTCGTGATTCTGAGCAGGAAAAACATAAAATTTACCTGTTTCAGAAATAGTACATTACTATAGAGGACGGGAAACGAAGGGTTACAGGCCAAGTAGATATATCTGGCCGAAGGAACTGAGGCCAGATAGTGATACGCGGCCTGTAACCCTGTTTCTCGCCGAGATTTGTATAGTGCTTTTCTCAAACTTGCCATGAAATCAAACGAACTGATTTCGCCGAACCATACTACTTAATTTGCAAATATACCAATAGTACAGAATCGTATAACATTAAAAAAAAAACATTCGCGCCGAACTTTTTTTTAATCTGTTTGAGGTCTCCTTTTACCTGTTGGTATAGATATTAGTTTTATGGTTATTTTTTTTTTCTGTGGCTGAATGTCAAAACCTAGTGTCACAATTTGACGTTTCAAAACAAAAGACAGTTTGCAGTTCTAGGTGTGAAATAAATACATGAAATCTCTTTACATCATCTTAGCACATGACACCGGATACATAGTATTTCCGGGTTTAAATTAACGTAAGTAACATCAACATTCCGTAGTAAGTTTGAGAAAAATAAGTTTTTGTATCTCTTCTCGCGAAAATGCCCTACTACACCTAAGAAGTAATAGAAATGTCAGTATGTCATTTAATAATATTTTGTCTTGAAACTTATTTATTTGTCGGCAAATGTGATGAAAAACTTTGTGTACATCACGGTCAGTAAGCGGAATACTAACTCGAGTCATTAAAAGCCCTCCGCTTACGGCGCCGGGCTCTCGTTAGTAATTCCGTACTTACCTCCCTTGATATACAATGTACTATTATGCCCTGGATAACTGTTGAAAGACTGTATTGATTTGTGACTTCACTCCTAATTCGTCATTTCTTTGTTGTCTTCTACATCCAGCCCGCACTCGAAGCGTAATGGAAGCGATAAAGAAACTCGACGCCTCCCGTGACGCCGCCCTTCGAGAAATGAAGGCCGTAGGACGAGTGGCTGAACCCGCGGTCGCCAGCTATGAGCCCCGTATGAGACAAGTCACCTTTAAGTGGCAGAGGGGTCTGAAGATCGGAGCTGGGACCTTTGGCAAGGTTTGTACCCACTTTCTCTTCAATTAGAATTATTACAGCGCCCTCTATAGCAAATTCAACGCAACGGAGAGTTAGCTTAGAGTGGCTTAAGGTTGTAGTAACTTCGAAACATTAACTACAGATGTCGCTAGTGATTAGCTTCACAATACCATTGACTAAATTCGCTGTGATCGTCGGAAGGTCGTCTGGTGTAATTGGAAGTACGTTGGATCGGCAATCCAGAAGAAGCGGGTTCGAATCCCGTGACAACCAGAGTCTTTCGCAGGTGATTTTTTCTATGATAAGCACATCTGTTACGACATTGTGGAATTAGAATCCTCTTAGAATAAAAGGTTGTATGATGGGATATAAATGATAGGAATATAATCGAAATGAAGGCCGTAGGACGAGTGGCCGAGCCCGCGGTCGCCAGCTACGAGCCCCGTATGAGACAGGTCAACTTTAAGTGGCAGAGGGGTCTGAAGATCGGAGCTGGGACCTTCGGCAAGGTTTGTACCCAATGTTGTACAGGTAAATTCACGAAAGCTGGCACGAATGGATCGAGTAAGTGATAGAATGTATCTATGTGTGAATGTGAAAATGACAGTAGATACAGGATGGTATAGCACGGCCGCATACACACAATGATAGATGTCATTCATTTCATTCGTGCCAGCTTTGGTGAATTAACCTGTACCAAAGTTTTTATTTATTCAGAATAGACAGACGTTTGACCACGATCACACCTTCTGGTAAGTGATGATACCTATTTACTCTTGCCTTGAAGATATTCAGATTGTACACATGCGGAAACACAGATTCGGGCAAGGCATTCCAGTCCTTGGCAGTTTTGTCTAATTAGAATCCTCTTAGAATAAAAAGTTGTATGATGGGATTGAAAAATAATAGTGGTAGAATAGAAATGAAGGCCGTAAGACGAGTGGCTGAACCTGCGGTCGCCAGCTACGAGCCCCGTATGAGACAAGTCACCTTTAAGTGGCAGAGGGGTCTGAAAATCGGAGCTGGGACCTTTGGCAAGGTTTGTAGTTAGAATCCTCTTAGGTTAAAAGATTGTATGATGGGATATAAATGATAGGAATATAATCGAAATGAAGGCTGTAGGACGAGTAGCTGAACCCGCGGTCGCCAGCTACGAGCCCCGTATGAGACAGGTCACCTTTAAGTGGCAGAGGGGTCTGAAGATCGGAGCTGGGACCTTTGGCAAGGTCTGTACCCAATTTTATAAGGAAAGCTGGCACGAATGGATCGAGTAAGTGACAGAATGTATCTATGTGTGGATGTCAAAATGACAGTAGATACAGGTTGGTATAGGACGACCGCATACACACAATGATAGATATTCGTGCCAGCTTTGGTGAATTTACCTGTACCAAAGGTTTTTTTTTATTCAGAATAGACAGACGTTTGACCAAAATCATACCTGCTTGGTAAGTGATGATGCAGTCTACCGTTAAGCACGCTTACCTATGATATACCTATTTACTCTTGCCTTGAAGATATTCAGATTGTACACATGAGGAAACAGTTTCGGGCAGGGCATTCCACTCCTTGGCAGTTTTCTCCTATTAGAATCCTAGAATAAAATGTTGTATGATGGGATAGAATAGAAATGAAAGAGGTAGGACGAGTGGCGAGCCTGCGATTGCCAGTTATGAACATCGTATGAGACAAGTCACTTTTAAGTGGCAGAGAGGTTTGAAAATCGGACCTTTGGCAAGGTTTGCATCCAATATGTGTCACTTTTTATTCAATAGGTAGACGTTTGACCACAATCATACCTGCTGGTAAGTGATGATGCAATCTATGGCAATTTGAGAAGTAAATTTAAGTCATTTTAAGTTTTTGACATTATGCGACTAATCTGTTTTGGGATTTCGACGTTTTAGGAATATGTTAATATGATATTTCATGGTAGCAAACCGGAATCTTATTTTTAAGGTTCTCTCACACCTGCCATTTCAATTATGTATGAAAACGAAAAAAAAAAGTTTTTTTACGAAATTAACAAAAGCCGATATACCAGGCAACTTCTATTAATGTCCCAAGTAACCTGTCCAATTTAACGGAAATATAAAAAACCCTCTGTATATCGGTACTTGTTCATGCATGATACGGCCTAGAGAACATACCCATACTACGTGACCCTTTTTTAAGCGTTTTTTGACCCCGCCCTCCGCCCTGGTGACCAAGCGTAGTATATGTCAAGATAATCCCTCTTAGTATTCACGTAATATTCTTTGGTCTATGAAAACGCGTACTGTAAGAGTGCAGGCGTAGGTTAGATAGTAGATTTTAATTGTAGAATTGTACTTTTGGCTTTAAAAATTGTAGTGATGGAAAAAACGGTGGCGTGTAAGTCCAATTTTAATTACGTTATTACAAAATAAGTAATCTCGAAATATACTAGTCACGTGACAAGGTACCAGACCCCCCCTCCTCCCCCTGATGACCAAGAGTGGTACTTTGACGGACCCCTCCCTCTCCTGAACAGGTCACGAAGTATGGGTATGTTTCCCTATACTAATACAATATTCGATTCCAGGTGTACACAGTAGTGAACACAGAAACAGGGCAACTGCTCGCCATGAAGGAAGTGAACATCGGCGCCGGCGACCGGCGCGCCATGCAGCGCGCCGCCAACGAGCTGCGCGTGCTCGAGGGGGCGCAGCACCCGCATCTCGTGCGCTACTACGGCATCGAGGTGCACCGGGTCAGTACTACCAGTGGCCTATCCCACTATAGGAGCATTCCATGAAAACATCTACTTTTTGTCGCTTACGTGTCGCTATGGTAGCTATAGCTACCCTAATAAAGTATGCTAGCTGCTAGGAATTACTGTCAATCTTAAAGCCTTGATATGTTATTATTATACTGTAACTCAACCAGTGGCCTATCACACTATGGTTTTTTTTTTTTTTTTTTTTTTTTTTTTTTTTTTTTTTTTTTTTTTTTTTTTTTTTTTTTTTTTTTTTTTTTTTTTTTTTTTGAGATCATAAAAAAAACAATATTAAGTAATACTAAAACTATTGTGTACGTAATTTACCTACAATAGTGCCAATAACCCGAAAATTCAAGAATAGAATCCTGAGCGAAGCGAGTGGTTCAAGAATAGAATCCTGAGCACATAGAGCGATAAAAAAGCAAGGAAGGTGAATAATAAATAAATCCAGGTGTAGACAGTAGTGGACACGGAAACAGGACAACTGCTCGCCATGAAGGAAGTGAACATCGGCGCCGGCGACCGGCGCGCCATGCAGCGCGCCGCCAACGAGCTGCGCGTGCTCGAGGGGGCGCAGCACCCGCATCTCGTGCGCTACTACGGCATCGAGGTGCACCGGGTCAGTACTACCAGTGGCCTATCCCACTATAGGAGCATTCCATGAAAACATCTACTTTTTGTCGCTTACGTGTCGCTATGGTAGCTATAGCTACCCTAATAAAGTATGCTAGCTGCTAGGAATTACTGTCAATCTTAAAGCCTTGATATGTTATTATTATACTGTAACTCAACCAGTGGCCTATCACACTATGGTTTTTTTTTTTTTTTTTTTTTTTTTTTTTTTTTTTTTTTTTTTTTTTTTTTTTTTTTTTTTTTTTTTTTTTTTTTTTTTGAGATCATAAAAAAAACAATATTAAGTAATACTAAAACTATTGTGTACGTAATTTACCTACAATAGTGCCAATAACCCGAAAATTCAAGAATAGAATCCTGAGCGAAGCGAGTGGTTCAAGAATAGAATCCTGAGCACATAGAGCGATAAAAAAGCAAGGAAGGTGAAAAATAAATCCAGGTGTAGACAGTAGTGGACACGGAAACAGGACAACTGCTCGCCATGAAGGAAGTGAACATCGGCGCCGGCGACCGGCGCGCCATGCAGCGCGCCGCCAACGAGCTGCGCGTGCTCGAGGGGGCGCAGCACCCGCATCTCGTGCGCTACTACGGCATCGAGGTGCACCGGGTCAGTACAACCAGTGGCCTATCCCACTATAGTTATTTGTTATACAAGGGTGCAAAGTTGTCTATGTGCTCAGGATTCTATTCTTGAACCACCCGCTTCGCTCAGGATTCTATTTTCGAACCATAGAATCCATAGTGCACCGGGTCAGTACAACCAGTGCCCTATCCCACTATAGGAGCATTCCATGAAAACATCTACTTTTTGTCGCCTACGTGTCGCTGTGGTAGCTACCCTAATAAAGTATGCTACGGCATCGAGGTGCACCGGGTCAGTACTACCAGTGCCCTGATCCCACTATAGGAGCATTCCATGAAAACATCTACTTTTTGTCGCTTACGTGTCGCTATGGTAGCTACCCTAATAAAGTATGCTAGCTAGGAATTACTATCAATCTTAAAGCCTTGATATGTTATTATACTGTAACTCAGCTTACTAATTAAATCTTTCAAAAGTATTGAAATCACAGTGTCGCTTACGACATGTTTTCATGGAATGCTCCTATAGTTATTTGTTATATAAGGGTGCAAAGTTGTATTTTAACCGAGCGTGGAATTGCAACACGATATAGCAAACGGATTCTAGGGTTGAACCATGAGCTAGCGAATGGATTCTATGGTTGAATCACGAGCGAAGCGAGTGGTTCGAAAATAGAATCCTGAGCGAAGCGAGTGGTTCAAGAATTCCTGAGCGAAGCGAGTAGTTCAAGAATAGAATCCTGAGCACATAGAGCGATAAAAAAGCCCTTTCCGAGCAAGGAAGGTGAAAAATAAATCCAGGTGTAGACAGTAGTGGACACGGAAACAGGGCAACTGCTCGCCATGAAGGAAGTGAACATCGGCGCCGGCGACCGGCGCGCCATGCAGCGCGCCGCCAACGAGCTGCGCGTGCTCGAGGGGGCGCAGCACCCGCATCTCGTGCGCTACTACGGCATCGAGGTGCACCGGGTCAGTACAACCAGTGGCCTATCCCACTATAGTTTTTTTTTTTTTTTTTTTTTTTTTTTTTTTTTTTTTTTTTTTTTTTTTTTTTTTTTTTTTTTTTTTTTTTTTTTTTGAGATTATAAAAAAAAATGTAAGTAATACTAAAACTATTGTGTACGTAATTTACCTACAATAGTGCCAATATCCCGAAAATTCAAGAATAGAATCCTGAGCGAAGCGAGTGGTTCGAGAATAGAATCCTGAGCACATAGAGCGATAAAAAAGCAAGGAAGGTGAAAAAGAAATCCAGGTGTAGACAGTAGTGGACACGGAAACAGGACAACTGCTCGCCATGATGGAAGTGAACATCGGCGCCGGCGACCGGCGCGCCATGCAGCGCGCCGCCAACGAGCTGCGCGTGCTCGAGGGGGCGCAGCACCCGCATCTCGTGCGCTACTACGGCATCGAGGTGCACCGGGTCAGTACCACCGGTGGCCTGTCCCACTATAGTTATTTGTTATACAGGGTGTTTTTTATATCATTAGCCATATTGCAATATGTGTTGAGTAAAGGCGTAAAAAAATATTTGGTAAAACAAAAATAATCCATTTTTCATTATCCTTTTTGTTATAGATATTTTAAAAAATCCCATTATCTAACGAATGTTTGGTCACTATGATCATTTGCTTACTTTGCGTACTGCTGCACCATCTCATAACCCTTTCGGACCGACGCCGAATCTGCACGGATTCGACTGAAATAAAAAGTGACCTATACTTAAACTTTTCACGTAGATTATGAATCTGGAGTTAATTTTCCATTTTCCGGCCGCCATCTTGGAGAAAATTGACACAATCAATTGTATTAAGGCGGCCCTAAGGTCAGTTCAACACAATTGTGCGGGCGCACAATTGTATTTAAGCGGGCTGCACTTCTATGGATTTAAATAAATAATAATGACATATATGTATTAAAGAAATAACATTTTCCCCTCACTAGCTCGTAAAGTGCTCGTTTATCCTTTAATACGAACGTGTAAAAACGCATATTATTCACTTGTGTGGCAAAGTAATGACCTTGGTTTTGGAATAACAAAACGTAAAATGCTCATGGAAATTGTTCCATATTAATGATAATTAAATAATTTGTTTGAGAATTTAGTGTAAAATACAAACCTTTATACACGGTGGAATTTAATCGGTGAACAGGAACCCATTTTTCTAATTCAGTAATCGATGGCAGTCACGTTTATGTAGTACTTAAGTGGAACCAAGTTTTTTTTTAGCATAATTTTTTTTTTATGTTGAAATTAAAATTTATATTGTCACCCTACTAATGGTTTAGTCTGAAAAGTTTAATACCTCTTTTCAAACTATCAGCCATAGAAACTTAAAACATAAATGAGCAATAACCACTCACATGAGTTGTGTACTGTGGGGGAAGTGAAACGGCGGGTGAAAAAAAAAGCGCGGGAAACGTGAAACGCGTCGGTCGGGTTTTCGCTGCTCTTAATTTTAATAATTTAAATTTTAGATATTATTGCACAGGAAAGTGATAATTTGTATATATTTCTTTAAATTATATATGTTTTATTATTTTTGTATATATAGGTAGTGTAATCTCATCATATTTGGTAAGTTTTAGTATTTAAGTGTAATAATGGGGGACGATCCTCCCGATCCTGGTGGTGGCAATCTCCAGGTCGGCATGAACGTCGTGATTGAATCGGAAATGGATACTGATACTTCAGTCAGTAGTAAATCGGAATTGAAAAGGCCTAAGGTGTACAAGCGTTGCAAACATTGCAATAAAAAACGACGAAAGAATAATGGCGGCAATTATGTTTGCGATTGTGAAACAGAGACTCTAAAAGAAATTCCAGCTCAATCAAATATCAATAACCCTAATGTAAAAATAGACGCTAATGTTAGTAACAATAATAGCAGTAATAATACCTCTACAAAAGTCGGTAGGGATTTGTTTACGCCCTCAGACGTGGCGCCTTTTACAGTTCATGTACAGTTGAAACAACAAACTGATCCCAACTCGTCCCTGCACCCGGTGGCTTTCGGTAAATTCTTGGTCAAGCAAAACTTTAAAAATATCATTAATGGAAGCGTAAAGCGAATTGGCAGGACCAGAATTTCTATGGCATTTTCATCTCACACTGATGCTAATTTATTTGTCACGGATCCGTGTCTCGGGCTAAATAAATAATTTAGGAATATATATTCCTTCATTTTCAGTGACCCGCATGGGCCTAACCCGCGGCATTCCAGCACAATGGTCGGAGGAGGAAATCATAGAAAATATTTCTGTCCCTGTAGGATGTGGAAAAGTCATCAAGGTTCGGCGTTTAAACCATAAGGTTATATCGAATGGGTCTGTTTCCTGGCAACCCTCCGAAACAGTTGTCATAACTTTTGACGGCCAAGTATTGCCAAAAAGGATTTTTTCATGCTACAATGCGTTAAACGTGGAATTGTACATATTCCCTACGATCCAGTGTTTTAACTGTTGTAAATTCGGACACACTAAGAACAACTGCAGGTCAAAGCCTAAATGTTTCAAGTGCGGACAGTTGCACTCTGGACATACCTGTTCTGTGGTGGAGGAAGATTCCATTTGCTGTTTATGCAATGGTTTCCATTTCGCCACGAACAGATCATGTCCAGAGCACAAAAGGCAAAGAGACATTAAAGTATCTATGGCGAATAATTGCATGTCGTATGGAGAAGCAGTGAAGTTGCATCCAACTGTTACAAAATCTTTTGCAGATGTTCTTAGGACACAAAATCAAACCCAGGTTCGCTCAAGTTTACCAGACAACACTCGTAAACCAGTCTCAGATTCTTATATGCCTCCTCATTCATACAAAAAAACTGTGTTTCTCAAACCTCGTTCCCCATCAAGGAAAACTGCAACAGGTTACGATGTGGCTGCACATAAGTCAATAATTAATGAACAATCTCTTCCATCTTCACCTAATGGGGTTGCTCTGAGACAAGATTCTCATGAAGAGTCCCAATCTAAGGATCAATCTGTTGCCGAGGAAATCCAAGCCTTAATTAAAACCTTATCTAAGCCTAATATTACCATACCGTCCCACGTTGCCCCCTTGCTTGAAGAGCTTGTATACACTATTAAAAATAATGGACAAAATAGTTCAATGGAACTGCAGAAGTATAATAAGTAAAAAACAAGATTTCATTTATTTATAAAACAAATTTAAACCTTTCATTTTTGCTCTCTCTGAGACATGGCTTAGGCCTGGAGCTCTTCTCAGAGCTAATGGCTATACATGCCTCAGAGAGGACCGTCCTGATGGGTGCGGCGGTGTAGCTCTACTCATCAGGAATTCAATTTCATTTTCACCATTTCATCTTTCATCACACAGCAATGATATTTCAATTGTTGCTGCCATTGTAAATAACATTTGCATCCTTTCTGTATATATTCCTCATCCATCATCAGCAGTATTTGATGAGCTTGAATTAATAATTTCTTCTCTACCTAGGCCCTTGCTAATTTTAGGGGATTTTAATGCGCACCATCAGATTTGGGGTAGTTCTATATCCAACTATCATGGAAATCGAATGACTCAAATTTTAGATAGTAATAATTTATGTGTTTTAAATACTGGTTCTGCCACCCGTCGAACTGCACCCACAGAGTCAATTAGTGCTATAGATTTATCTATTTGTTCAACTGAATTAGCCTCTTCTCTCACCTGGTATGTTCTGGACTCAACATATGGAAGTGACCACTTCCCTATTATAATTACTTTTCCATCTTCTATTCCATCATCTCCTAGGCCTAGTCCTAGGCTTAAATACAATTTAGGAAATGTGGATTGGGACCTATTTAAAAGCCGTGTAGAGGAGAAATTATTGTGTTTGCCCATTGTGGATCACAATAATGTAGTTAATTGCTCGGTAGCCTTATCCCAGGCTATTACTGAAGTCGCTGATGATATCTTTCCAGTAAAGAATAGTGCATTAGGTAAGATTCCTTCACCTCCTTGGTGGGATGATGAATGTTCACAAGCAATTAAACGGCGTAAAGCGGCTGAAAGACAGTACTGTAGGTTCATGACAGATGAGAATTTTAATTCATATATGCATGTTGCTAGGGAGACAAAGAAATTGCTGCGCAAGAAAAAATATGAAGGTTGGAGACAATTTTGTTATTCACTTAATCCCAGCGTAAAGCCTTCCATAGTATGGAATAATATTAAAAGATTCAGAAATGCCTTCAATGATACTCCCAGACATTTACTTCCACCTGACCTTGCTCAGCAATTCATGGACAAACTAGCTCCTGCATATGTTCCTGAGAGATATGTTTTTCAACCTGCTTCCTTTTTATTCTCTGAACAGTCAGATTGTTCTAGTTTTAATGGGCCATTTAAAATGGAAGAACTAAAAGGTGTATTAAGTAGTTTAAAAGATTCTGCACCCGGAGAAGATGGAGTTCCATATTCTTTTCTAGTTAATGCCAGTGATGGTATTCATTTGTACTACCTAAACATAATAAATTCTGTTATCCAGTCTGGTACTGTTCCTGAGGCTTGGAGATCTCAAATTGTTCTTCCCATTTTAAAACCCAACAAATTGCCTTCAGATGTTTCGTCCTACCGCCCAATAGCCCTATCTTCAGTTTTCACCAAAATAGCAGAACACTTAGTTAAAAACAGATTAGAATTTTATCTTGAGAAAAACCACTTACTGTCACACAGTCAATTTGGATTCCGCAAGGGAAGGTCTACTTATGATTGTTTGTCAATTTTTGTATCGGAAATTCAACTAGCTTTCTCCAAAAATGAATCTGTAGTTGCAGCTTTTCTTGACATTAATGCAGCCTATGATAATGTATTAGTATCAGTATTACAAGACAAACTTTACAAGTTAGGTATACCAATATTACTAATACATTTTATAGTTAACCTTTTATCCGAAAGATCTATTAGTCTAATTATAGATGACACTAACAGGATTTCTCGTTTAGTGTGGAAAGGTCTTCCACAAGGATCTGTATTAAGCCCATTGTTGTACAACATATATACTTTTGATTTAGAGTCCTCGTTAAATGGCTTAGTTAGAGTTTTGCAGTATGCTGATGATTTACTTTTATACTCTCCAAACCTTTCAATAGAACAAGCCTGCAGAACCATAACTTCTTCATTAAGTTTATTAAAACAATGGTTAGAATTCAATGGACTGGATCTCTCAGTCTCTAAAAGTGTAGCCGTTTTGTTTTCTAGAAAGCTAATTCCTCCTCCAATCATTGTGCAATATGGTACCTGTCCTATACCTGTCAAAAAAGAAACTAAATTTTTAGGTGTAATCCTTGATGCAAGATTAACAGGCCTCCCACATTGCGATTATATTGTGTCAAAGTGTGAAAAAAATATTAACATCCTCAGGTGTGTTTCTGGAGTATGGTGGGGTTCACATCCTTTTTGTATGAAATTGATGTACAATGCCTTAATAAGAAGTAATCTTGATTATGGAACATTTCTCTTGGAACCCGGTAGCATAGCTGGCTTTAAGAAATTGGATTGTATTCAATCAAAAGCGCTTAGAATAATTTGTGGGGCTATGAAATCCAGTCCAATTAATGCTATGCAGATTGAGTGTGTTGAACCTCCTCTACATTTTCGCCGTCAGTTTCTTTCAGACAGGTATATTTTCAGGTGTTCACAATTTTCAAATCATCAACTTTGGTCCATTTTGCCCGAACTCTTGCATCAAGTTTTAACATCTAGATATTGGAAGAACAAAAACCCTCCATGTGTAATTAAAAGTTTTGAGAGGCTTAAATCTATATCAGCACCTATAGTTACTTCCTCAACACTTCCAATATTTCAGCACAATTTTGATTCTTTGACATTAGTTCCCCATGTTCTTGTTAATATAGGTATAGCAAAAAATGACATAGAACAAAATCAACAATTTCTTAATTTCATAGGAACTGATGGCCATGGTGCTCATCACATATATTCAGATGCTTCCAAAATATCAAATAATAGTTGTGTTGGTGTTGGAGTTCTTCATATGCAGTCCAAGATTTACCAAAAGATTAAATTGCCTCCTGAATCATCTGTATACACCGGCGAGTGCTATGGCATCCTGAAAGCAATAGAATTTATAATCATCATGCACCTCAAAAGAACCATAATATTCTCTGATTCCTTAAGTTCTCTCCAGTCAATATCAAAATTTCCATTTAAGTCAAAATCCCATAATCCAATTATTTATAAAATCCGTAACCTTTTATTACAATGTCACAATTTAGGATATTCTGTGACGATTGCCTGGATTCCTGGTCACAGAGGAATTAAAGGAAATGAAAGGGTCGATTATTTAGCTCGAGACGCCATTGACTGTGGGGATATGTTTCCGTACAAGAATATTACTGAAGATTTGCTAACTCTACCTAGATTATTCTTACGAAAAGAATGGACGGAACTATGGTCATCTGGTGCAGGGGCTGGGGCCATTCACTATAGGCGTATTCAACCGAATATTCCCATTAAACCTTGGTTTGCACATATTTATTTATCAAAACCAGCAACAAGCATGATTATTAGACTAAGATTGGGTCACGCTTGTACACCCGAACACCTGGCAAGACTAAAAATTGTGTCCAGTTCTGCATGTGCTTGCGGCACTGATCCAGCTGATTTTAACCATATGTTCTTTCAATGTAACTTGTATGATCGTTCCTTGTTATTAAACCAACTGTCATCAATCAAAATTCCATTCCCGACTTGTATTTCATCTCTCCTATGTATTAACGCTTCATCCTCATCCGTATTTAAATCATTATATTCTTTCCTTTCTCTTAATGATATCAAACTTTAACATGTTAAAATGTAATATCACTTTCCTGTTTCCTTTTTCCCTATTTCCAAATTTTCCGAATTTCCTAATCCATTAATTCCGTTTCCCCGCTTATTCGGCTGGCTGAATGCGCCAAGAGCGCGGTGCCTTAAAAAAAAAAAAAAAAAAAAAACCACTCACATGCTTTAATTTTTGCGATAGACTCTATTCCTATGTAAAATAAGAGCGACGCATGGCTGATAGTTTGAAAAGAGGTATTAAACTTTTCAGACTAAACCATTAGTAGGGTGACAATAAATTTTAATTAAAGTTTAATTTCAACATAAAAATTTGTTATGCTAAAAAAAAACTTGGTTCCACTTAAGTACTACATAAACGTGACCGCTATCGATTACTGAATTAGAAAAATGGGTTCCTGTTCACCGATTAAATTCCACCGTGTATAATATGATGATTTTAACATAATATATAAACTGCCAAATCAGATTGGAAAGGGTGTTTGAGTTTGCAACTTTAATTAACCCGCATAAGGTAACTAATTCAATGCGTTATAACGTACGTAACAAGTTTCCTACGCGTGGTGGGGAATGGAGGTGGAGCTTAACTTGCAGGTAAATCCCACGAGACAGTAAGTATTATCAGTCTATCGCATACAGTACTAATAATGAGGGTATTTTGAGTTGCGCGCCGATCTGAGGGTAATTTGACTCGAGCGCGTTCACGCAAGCGCACTCCTTCTTTGTTTACAGAGTGCTGTACAAATGGCACATGGCATCTTGCGATCAGCCGAGCCAGCATAATTTGACCTCAAGAACGGAGTAACTTAAATGTTCCGTCATACAAACGCGTACTGGTTTACCTCAGATATCGATTCTAATGCACTCTCTAAGCAAATTGAATTGTTGATGACGACGAGCAGGTACAGGTAGGTATGCGCTTGGGCAGTTTTAATCAAATAACAACCGTGTGTGCATGTAGTTAGGACATTTTATTCATTGTTTAGTGCCGATGGTGGGGTGAGTGACGTCGGCTGATCGGTGCTTGTGATGAACTCCTGATTGGCTAAGACTTGACTACTCAAACCTGCTACCCTTTTGTCTGCCATCAAATCGCACGCATTGTAACAAACTTGCCTAGTGACCACAAATTATGTTTTTGCCGGATAAAAAACGGGAAAAAAAACTAAAAAAAAGTGTCACTTTTTTTTTCAAAAATGTTGTGTACGGGTGATCGCGAATGACATATCCAAATTTGGCTAACGACATAACAAACACCCTGTATAAGGGTGCAAAGTTGTGTGTATTGCAACACTCTATGTGCTCAGGATTCTATTCTTGAACCACTCGCTTCGCTCAGGATTCTATTTTCGAACCACTCGCTTCGCTCGTGGTTCAACCATAGAATCCATTCGCTAGCTCATGGTTCAACCCTAGAATCCGTTCGCTATATCGTGTTGCAATACACACGAGCTAAAATAACTTTGCAGCCGTGTGTAACACAAAACTTTTCACCTTCCTTAAGTGAGGACACAACATAATAAAAACAACTGATCTATGTAAAATACACTTTTATTTAAAAAAAGACAGTAGTGTAGACAGTAGTGAACACAGAAACAGGGCAACTGCTCCATGAAGGGGGCGCAGCACCCGCATCTCGTGCGCTACTACGGCATCGAGGTGCACCGGGTCAGTACAGCTTTTTTTCTTTGTTTAACCCTTAAATGCATGGTGTACGATGTATCGTACATAAGCAAAACGTATTTGGTGTTTGAAAACTAGATATGTATATTACTTTCTTAAGGTAAATTTTGCAATTTAATGAACTTTCAAACTTATTACTGATTAGTTGGGGTAACTGTATTAAAAAAAACTTACATGTGTTTATTAGCAAGATGGCGGAAATTTGTTTTCGTTGCGTGCGTTTAGCGGTTTTTAACTAAGTAAGAAATTATTTTTTATTGGAATTTTGTAATACATACCATAATAATTTTAATATAATTTAATATACTCTTGAATATAAAAGTAAACAATAATTGCATGTTTTATCATGCACGATTTTGTAAAAAAATTATAATGTACGATGTATTGAAATTTTGATTAGTAGTACAAATTGCACCCAAAATATGTCCACAGATTTTTTTTATATTTTTCTCGTGCTTGCGACGCCATTAGGTATGCACATTTTGTTTTTGGAACGAAAAGAAAAAGTCATGCATTTAAGGGTTAATGGAATAGGATGTAAGCGAGCAGACTTATCGCCTGATGGTAAACAATCACCGTCGCGCGTACCCGCAACACCCATGGTATTACAATAGACAGCTATGCAGGAAATTTCTAGAATAACGCACGGTTGAGGACTGCCAAACATCTATGGTGAGGATGGAAATGCTGTCGCGTAGGACGATGGCGGAAAGACGATTAATCCGAACGATTCCTCATCATCAGCCAGCAATCCGCTGCTGGACAACTAGTCATGCGGCGCCGCCTCGAGAGGGCGCAGCACCCGCATCTCGTGCGCTACTACGGCATCGAGGTGCACCGGGTCAGTACCTACACTGGAGCCTTATTCAAAAAAATCCCGAAAACCTAATTATTCCTGAAAGATCAGCATAGATACTATTCTGAAATTGCATACGATATAGTATTTTATGCAACCCTTGTTTAAGAGAGGTCAAAAAAGGTGAGTGGCGTGTGTAACAGTTTGAGGTGAAGCCGAAAAAACGAGCATTTTTTGACTCAGTTAAACAATGTTGCATACAATACTTTTTCTACGACCACACACTTATTTTCAAATAAAATTGTAAATTTAAGAAATATTCTTACTCAAACACAATGTTATTAATCATCAAAAGAAAGCTCCTCTATGGTTTATTGTTCATCAGAAATGACATTTAAAATTAGGTTGGCAGCCATGTATTTCATTAAGTCTTGTATACACGAGGTGTCTTAAGATGCAATAAACCCACTGCGTGTAAACCCGAATCAGGGATCGGAAACGGTTTTGTAGAAAAACCTCGATATAGCTCAATATCTTAAAACGTTTTACACTGTTTATGTAGTAATCAACATGTAGTATTTATGTAACTTATTAACATCATGTTTTTTGAATTAATCCATTAAGAAAAAACAATATAAACCGAAGAACGAAAAAGAACGGAATTCGAACCGTTCTTTTGTATGGAGAAAAAACCGGTATCCGATCCTTGACCCGAATGCGTATAGGGAATAGACAATATAGACTTATCTGGACATCTGTAAGGTAGGGGCTTAAAGGTGTGTTCACGACCATGTAAATAACAAATAAAAGTACGGGAGTAGAAAAAGTAATAAATGTACTTAGTAAAATGAAATGGATCATAAAAGGTTATGTGACTTTTCATTCGAATCTATATTTCTCATACATTCATCACTTTTCGCTTATCGTAGGTATGCGATTGCGGAATAGCAATTTGGATTAGGCACAAACTTATTCAAATTACATCGAGTGATTTAATCTAGACAATAAGAATATAATATCCCAAAAAAGATTTCATTACGTAACGCTTTCTATATGAACTTACGAGCCTCAATAATTGTCCAACTCACTAGAACTGTACTATGACTACATTAATAGTACATTACTGCAGACGCCGGGAAAGATGGGCTTGCCGGCTGAGTAGGTATGGACGGCCGAATGTAGTGAGGCCGGACAGTGATACGAAGCCGGTAAGCCCATTTCAGGGCGAGGCATGTATAGTGCTTTTCTCAAAAATATGCAATGAAATAAAAAATACGACAATAAAAAAAACAGAATTTAGCTGTTTAGCCTGTTCATGAAAACCGACGCCATGTTTTAAAAAAATATTACTTACCGGCCTAGGCCGTTAAATTCGTATGAAAATCCTTTACTATTATCTCGAGGTCTAGCTACGTCAATGCACCGACGCACACTAAATTCCCCCGGTTTCAAATCTCTACTGTGTAAAAGGATCTTTCGCGTCCCACAAAATAAGACAAAAACGGCATATGCCCAGCGTTTTCCCCAATTCATTCATCCATATCTTTATAATTATATTATGAAACTTTTACAAGTACAGCACACGTCGCTCAAAGAATTTAAATCTGTTGTCCATAATTGGTTAGCCTCTTTGTCTTATAAGGCTACTGAGGATGTTTTGAAACCTTTTTTTCATTTCTTTCACACATACACACACACGCACACACACACACACACACACACACACACACACACACACACACACACACACACACACACACAACACACACACACACGCACGCACACACACACACACACACACACACACACACACACACACACACACACACCCGCGCGCGCGCGATACACAAACAATCACACGCACTCGCATACTGCTTTATTTTAGAATTAGTATACTTTCCTTAACAGTAATTTTGATATATATTACCACTGTCGTATATTACCTGTTATATCTGTATCACCTTGTTGTTAAATCACCTGTAAATTTACCACAGTCCTCATGACACAGGCTAGACCTAGTGTGAGGGCTACTGATAATCTAAATGTAATATTTCTAAGTTAAGACATAAGCAAATTAATAACCCTTAATCTGATAAATGTGATTGTCAAAATAAATAAATTTCGTATTTCGTAATTTCGTATTTCATCCACCTGCAACGTCATACTTTAAAGCCTATTATGACGAACATAATGACAACATTTCATTGCATGTTTGAGAAAATCAACAAACCGACATTGGTAATCAAAACACGACACTAATGGTCTAAAACATCACATTAACGGACTGAAACCCGGCAGTATCAAACTACACCCGACATACATTGCAATAACTATTTGGAATCGGAAGGTTTAACATTATTTTCTTAATCATGCAATGAAATATTGTTGTTATGTTTCTTATAGGCTGCGACGTATGACGTTTCAGGTGCGACTAGGACAAGAGGTCGTTAATGGAATTTAATACAAATCTTGAAGGATCCATTCCACATAAATTTGTGGCACAGGCATCATGACATTCTGCCACTATACAATAGAATTGATGTTTTTGCTGTTTATTTCATTCCTTGTTTGAGAAGAGGCCTCGGCCGGAAATATGGGGATGCCCGCCTCAGACCTATATTGTGTCTTCGGACGGCAACCCCTTTCGTCCCGGCCTCTATAGTAATGTACGATTGATTCAAGTAAAGTCTGGCACCACGGCACGCCCATATACAAGTATCTCACGTGCAATTACTTTTCGAACAAACTAACCATAGTCCTATTTTCAGGAAGAAATGCTGATCTTCATGGAGCTATGCGTAGAAGGCTCGCTAGAGACTCTAATAGCGACCTCCGGCGCTCTACCCGAGCACACGGTGCGGCGCTACACGTGGCAACTGCTCAGCGCGGTGGGAGAGCTGCACGCCAGGAACATAGCGCATAGAGACATCAAGAGTGAGTGTAGAGTTGTGTAGAGCTAGAGACTCTAATAGCGACCTCCGGCGCTCTACCCGAGCAAGCCAGGAACATAGCGCATAGAGACATCAAGAGTGAGTGTAGAGTTGTGTAGAGCTCGCTAGAGACTCTAATAGCGACCTCCGGCGCTCTACCCGAGCAAGCCAGGAACATAGCGCATAGAGACATCAAGAGTGAGTGTAGAGTTGTGTAGAGCTAGAGACTCTAATAGCGACCTCCGGCGCTCTACCCGAGCAAGCCAGGAACATAGCGCATAGAGACATCAAGAGTGAGTGTAGAGTTGTGTAGAGCTCGCTAGAGACTCTAATAGCGACCTCCGGCGCTCTACCCGAGCAAGCCAGGAACATAGCGCATAGAGACATCAAGAGTGAGTGTAGAGCTGTGTAGAGCTCGCTAGAGACTCTAATAGCGACCTCCGGCGCTCTACCCGAGCAAGCCAGGAACATAGCGCATAGAGACATCAAGAGTGAGTGTAGAGTTGTGTAGAGCTAGAGACTCTAATAGCGACCTCCGGCGCTCTACCCGAGCAAGCCAGGAACATAGCGCATAGAGACATCAAGAGTGAGTGTAGAGTTGTGTAGAGCTCGCTAGAGACTCTAATAGCGACCTCCGGCGCTCTACCCGAGCAAGCCAGGAACATAGCGCATAGAGACATCAAGAGTGAGTGTAGAGTTGTGTAGAGCTCGCTAGAGACTCTAATAGCGACCTCCGGCGCTCTACCCGAGCACACGGTGCGAACATAGCGCATAGAGACATCAAGAATGAGTGTAGAGTTGTGTAGAGCTCGCTAGAGACTCTAATAGCGACCTCCGGCGCTCTACCCGAGCAAGCCAGGATCATAGCGCATAGAGACATCAAGAGTGAGTGTAGAGTTGTGTAGAGCTCGCTAGAGACTCTAATAGCGACCTCCGGCGCTCTACCCGAGCAAGCCAGGAACATAGCGCATAGAGACATCAAGAGTGAGTGTAGAGTTGTGTAGAGCTCGCTAGAGACTCTAATAGCGACCTCCGGCGCTCTACCCGAGCACACGGTGCGAACATAGCGCATAGAGACATCAAGAGTGAGTGTAGAGTTGTGTAGAGCTCGCTAGAGACTCTAATAGCGACCTCCGGCGCTCTACCCGAGCAAGCCAGGAACATAGCGCATAGAGACATCAAGAGTGAGTGTAGAGTTGTGTAGAGCTCGCTAGAGACTCTAATAGCGACCTCCGG
Organism: Thaumatotibia leucotreta; assembly: GCA_025490895.1. Classification (NCBI taxonomy): domain Eukaryota; kingdom Metazoa; phylum Arthropoda; class Insecta; order Lepidoptera; family Tortricidae; genus Thaumatotibia; species Thaumatotibia leucotreta. Next base: position 48,154 of record JALPQI010000952.1, on the reverse strand, counting down.
CGCTCTACCCGAGCAAGCCAGGAACATAGCGCATAGAGACATCAAGAGTGAGTGTAGAGTTGTGTAGAGCTCGCTAGAGACTCTAATAGCGACCTCCGGCGCTCTACCCGAGCACACGGTGCGAACATAGCGCATAGAGACATCAAGAGTGAGTGTAGAGTTGTGTAGAGCTCGCTAGAGACTCTAATAGCGACCTCCGGCGCTCTACCCGAGCAAGCCAGGAACATAGCGCATAGAGACATCAAGAGTGAGTGTAGAGTTGTGTAGAGCTCGCTAGAGACTCTAATAGCGACCTCCGGCGCTCTACCCGAGCACACGGTGCGAACATAGCGCATAGAGACATCAAGAGTGAGTGTAGAGTTGTGTAGAGCTCGCTAGAGACTCTAATAGCGACCTCCGGCGCTCTACCCGAGCAAGCCAGGAACATAGCGCATAGAGACATCAAGAGTGAGTGTAGAGTTGTGTAGAGCTCGCTAGAGACTCTAATAGCGACCTCCGGCGCTCTACCCGAGCAAGCCAGGAACATAGCGCATAGAGACATCAAGAGTGAGTGTAGAGTTGTGTAGAGCTCGCTAGAGACTCTAATAGCGACCTCCGGCGCTCTACCCGAGCAAGCCAGGAACATAGCGCATAGAGACATCAAGAGTGAGTGTAGAGTTGTGTAGAGCTCGCTAGAGACTCTAATAGCGACCTCCGGCGCTCTACCCGAGCACACGGTGCGAACATAGCGCATAGAGACATCAAGAGTGAGTGTAGAGTTGTGTAGAGCTCGCTAGAGACTCTAATAGCGACCTCCGGCGCTCTACCCGAGCAAGCCAGGAACATAGCGCATAGAGACATCAAGAGTGAGTGTAGAGTTGTGTAGAGCTCGCTAGAGACTCTAATAGCGACCTCCGGCGCTCTACCCGAGCAAGCCAGGAACATAGCGCATAGAGACATCAAGAGTGAGTGTAGAGTTGTGTAGAGCTCGCTAGAGACTCTAATAGCGACCTCCGGCGCTCTACCCGAGCACACGGTGCGAACATAGCGCATAGAGACATCAAAAGTGAGTGTAGAGTTGTGTAGAGCTCGCTAGAGACTCTAATAGCGACCTCCGGCGCTCTACCCGAGCAAGTCAGGAACATAGCGCATAGAGACATCAAGAGTGAGTGTAGAGTTGTGTAGAGCTCGCTAGAGACTCTAATAGCGACCTCCGGCGCTCTACCCGAGCAAGCCAGGAACATAGCGCATAGAGACATCAAGAGTGAGTGTAGAGTTGTGTAGAGCTCGCTAGAGACTCTAATAGCGACCTCCGGCGCTCTACCCGAGCAAGCCAGGAACATAGCGCATAGAGACATCAAGAGTGAGTGTAGAGTTGTGTAGAGCTCGCTAGAGACTCTAATAGCGACCTCCGGCGCTCTACCCGAGCACACGGTGCGAACATAGCGCATAGAGACATCAAGAGTGAGTGTAGAGTTGTGTAGAGCTCGCTAGAGACTCTAATAGCGACCTCCGGCGCTCTACCCGAGCAAGCCAGGAACATAGCGCATAGAGACATCAAGAGTGAGTGTAGAGTTGTGTAGAGCTCGCTAGAGACTCTAATAGCGACCTCCGGCGCTCTACCCGAGCAAGCCAGGAACATAGCGCATAGAGACATCAAGAGTGAGTGTAGAGTTGTGTAGAGCTCGCTAGAGACTCTAATAGCGACCTCCGGCGCTCTACCCGAGCAAGCCAGGAACATAGCGCATAGAGACATCAAGAGTGAGTGTAGAGTTGTGTAGAGCTCGCTAGAGACTCTAATAGCGACCTCCGGCGCTCTACCCGAGCAAGCCAGGAACATAGCGCATAGAGACATCAAGAGTGAGTGTAGAGTTGTGTAGAGCTCGCTAGAGACTCTAATAGCGACCTCCGGCGCTCTACCCGAGTAAGCCAGGAACATAGCGCATAGAGACATCAAGAGTGAGTGTAGAGTTGTGTAGAGCTCGCTAGAGACTCTAATAGCGACCTCCGGCGCTCTACCCGAGCAAGCCAGGAACATAGCGCATAGAGACATCAAGAGTGAGTGTAGAGTTGTGTAGAGCTCGCTAGAGACTCTAATAGCGACCTCCGGCGCTCTACCCGAGCAAGCCAGGAACATAGCGCATAGAGACATCAAGAGTGAGTGTAGAGTTGTGTAGAGCCCGCTAGAGACTCTAATAGCGACCTCCGGCGCTCTACCCGAGCAAGCCAGGAACATAGCGCATAGAGACATCAAGAGTGAGTGTAGAGTTGTGTAGAGCCCGCTAGAGACTCTAATAGCGACCTCCGGCGCTCTACCCGAGCAAGCCAGGAACATAGCGCATAGAGACATCAAGAGTGAGTGTAGAGTTGTGTAGAGCTCGCTAGAGACTCTAATAGCGACCTCCGGCGCTCTACCCGAGCAAGCCAGGAACATAGCGCATAGAGACATCAAGAGTGAGTGTAGAGTTGTGTAGAGCCCGCTAGAGACTCTAATAGCGACCTCCGGCGCTCTCCCCGAGCAAGCCAGGAACATAGCGCATAGAGACATCAAGAGTGAGTGTAGAGTTGTGTAGAGCCCGCTAGAGACTCTAATAGCGACCTCCGGCGCTCTACCCGAGCAAGCCAGGAACATAGCGCATAGAGACATCAAGAGTGAGTGTAGAGTTGTGTAGAGCTCGCTAGAGACTCTAATAGCGACCTCCGGCGCTCTACCCGAGCAAGCCAGGAACATAGCGCATAGAGACATCAAGAGTGAGTGTAGAGTTGTGTAGAGCTCGCTAGAGACTCTAATAGCGACCTCCGGCGCTCTACCCGAGCACACGGTGCGTGCATAGAGACATCAAGAGTGAGTGTAGAGTTGTGTAGAGCTCGCTAGAGACTCTAATAGCGACCTCCGGCGCTCTACCCGAGCAAGCCAGGAACATAGCGCATAGAGACATCAAGAGTGAGTGTAGAGTTGTGTAGAGCTCGCTAGAGACTCTAATAGCGACCTCCGGCGCTCTACCCGAGCAAGCCAGGAACATAGCGCATAGAGACATCAAGAGTGAGTGTAGAGTTGTGTAGAGCTCGCTAGAGACTCTAATAGCGACCTCCGGCGCTCTACCCGAGCACACGGTGCGTGCATAGAGACATCAAGAGTGAGTGTAGAGTTGTGTAGAGCTCGCTAGAGACTCTAATAGCGACCTCCGGCGCTCTACCCGAGCAAGCCAGGAACATAGCGCATAGAGACATCAAGAGTGAGTGTAGAGTTGTGTAGAGCTCGCTAGAGACTCTAATAGCGACCTCCGGCGCTCTACCCGAGCAAGCCAGGAACATAGCGCATAGAAACATCAAGAGTGAGTGTAGAGTTGTGTAGAGCTCGCTAGAGACTCTAATAGCGACCTCCGGCGCTCTACCCGAGCACACGGTGCGTGCATAGAGACATCAAGAGTGAGTGTAGAGTTGTGTAGAGCTCGCTAGAGACTCTAATAGCGACCTCCGGCGCTCTACCCGAGCAAGCCAGGAACATAGCGCATAGAGACATCAAGAGTGAGTGTAGAGTTGTGTAGAGCTCGCTAGAGACTCTAATAGCGACCTCCGGCGTTCTACCCGAGCAAGCCAGGAACATAGCGCATAGAGACATCAAGAGTGAGTGTAGAGTTGTGTAGAGCTAGAGACTCTAATAGCGACCTCCGGCGCTCTACCCGAGCAAGCCAGGAACATAGCGCATAGAGACATCAAGAGTGAGTGTAGAGTTGTGTAGAGCTAGAGACTCTAATAGCGACCTCCGGCGCTCTACCCGAGCAAGCCAGGAACATAGCGCATAGAGACATCAAGAGTGAGTGTAGAGTTGTGTAGAGCTCGCTAGAGACTAATAGCGACCTCCGGCGCTCTACCCGAGCAAGCCAGGAACATAGCGCATAGAGACATCAAGAGTGAGTGTAGAGTTGTGTAGAGCTCGCTAGAGACTCTAATAGCGACCTCCGGCGCTCTACCCGAGCAAGCCAGGAACATAGCGCATAGAGACATCAAGAGTGAGTGTAGAGTTGTGTAGAGCTCGCTAGAGACTCTAATAGCGACCTCCGGCGTTCTACCCGAGCAAGCCAGGAACATAGCGCATAGAGACATCAAGAGTGAGTGTAGAGTTGTGTAGAGCTAGAGACTCTAATAGCGACCTCCGGCGCTCTACCCGAGCAAGCCAGGAACATAGCGCATAGAGACATCAAGAGTGAGTGTAGAGTTGTGTAGAGCTAGAGACTCTAATAGCGACCTCCGGCGCTCTACCCGAGCAAGCCAGGAACATAGCGCATAGAGACATCAAGAGTGTGTGTAGAGTTGTGTAGAGCTCGCTAGAGACTAATAGCGACCTCCGGCGCTCTACCCGAGCAAGCCAGGAACATAGCGCATAGAGACATCAAGAGTGAGTGTAGAGTTGTGTAGAGCCCGCTAGAGACTCTAATAGCGACCTCCGGCGCTCTACCCGAGCAAGCCAGGAACATAGCGCATAGAGACATCAAGAGTGAGTGTAGAGTTGTGTAGAGCTCGCTAGAGACTCTAATAGCGACCTCCGGCGCTCTACCCGAGCAAGCCAGGAACATAGCGCATAGAGACATCAAGAGTGAGTGTAGAGTTGTGTAGAGCTAGAGACTCTAATAGCGACCTCCGGCGCTCTACCCGAGCAAGCCAGGAACATAGCGCATAGAGACATCAAGAGTGAGTGTAGAGTTGTGTAGAGCTCGCTAGAGACTCTAATAGCGACCTCCGGCGCTCTACCCGAGCAAGCCAGGAACATAGCGCATAGAGACATCAAGAGTGAGTGTAGAGTTGTGTAGAGCTAGAGACTCTAATAGCGACCTCCGGCGCTCTACCCGAGCAAGCCAGGAACATAGCGCATAGAGACATCAAGAGTGAGTGTAGAGTTGTGTAGAGCTCGCTAGAGACTCTAATAGCGACCTCCGGCGCTCTACCCGAGCAAGCCAGGAACATAGCGTATAGAGACATCAAGAGTGAGTGTAGAGTTGTGTAGAGCTCGCTAGAGACTCTAATAGCGACCTCCGGCGCTCTACCCGAGCAAGCCAGGAACATAGCGTATAGAGACATCAAGAGTGAGTGTAGAGTTGTGTAGAGCTCGCTAGAGACTCTAATAGCGACCTCCGGCGCTCTACCCGAGCACACGGTGCGTGCATAGAGACATCAAGAGTGAGTGTAGAGTTGTGTAGAGCTCGCTGGAGACTCTAATAGCGACCTCCGGCGCTCTCCCCGAGCAAGCCAGGAACATAGCGCATAGAGACATCAAGAGTGAGTGTAGAGTTGTGTAGAGCTAGAGACTCTAATAGCGACCTCCGGCGCTCTACCCGAGCAAGCCAGGAACATAGCGCATAGAGACATCAAGAGTGAGTGTAGAGTTGTGTAGAGCTCGCTAGAGACTCTAATAGCGACCTCCGGCGCTCTACCCGAGCAAGCCAGGAACATAGCGCATAGAGACATCAAGAGTGAGTGTAGAGTTGTGTAGAGCTCGCTAGAGACTCTAATAGCGACCTCCGGCGCTCTACCCGAGCACACGGTGCGTGCATAGAGACATCAAGAGTGAGTGTAGAGTTGTGTAGAGCTCGCTAGAGACTCTAATAGCGACCTCCGGCGCTCTACCCGAGCAAGCCAGGAACATAGCGCATAGAGACATCAAGAGTGAGTGTAGAGTTGTGTAGAGCTCGCTAGAGACTCTAATAGCGACCTCCGGCGCTCTACCCGAGCACACGGTGCGTGCATAGAGACATCAAGAGTGAGTGTAGAGTTGTGTAGAGCTCGCTAGAGACTCTAATAGCGACCTCCGGCGCTCTACCCGAGCAAGCCAGGAACATAGCGCATAGAGACATCAAGAGTGAGTGTAGAGTTGTGTAGAGCTCGCTAGAGACTCTAATAGCGACCTCCGGCGCTCTACCCGAGCAAGCCAGGAACATAGCGCATAGAGACATCAAGAGTGAGTGTAGAGTTGTGTAGAGCTCGCTAGAGACTCTAATAGCGACCTCCGGCGCTCTACCCGAGCAAGCCAGGAACATAGCGCATAGAGACATCAAGAGTGAGTGTAGAGTTGTGTAGAGCTCGCTAGAGACTCTAATAGCGACCTCCGGCGCTCTACCCGAGCACACGGTGCGAACATAGCGCATAGAGACATCAAGAGTGAGTGTAGAGTTGTGTAGAGCTCGCTAGAGACTCTAATAGCGACCTCCGGCGCTCTACCCGAGCAAGCCAGGAACATAGCGCATAGAGACATCAAGAGTGAGTGTAGAGTCGTGTAGAGCTCGCTAGAGACTCTAATAGCGACCTCCGGCGCTCTACCCGAGCAAGCCAGGAACATAGCGCATAGAGACATCAAGAGTGAGTGTAGAGTTGTGTAGAGCTCGCTAGAGACTCTAATAGCGACCTCCGGCGCTCTACCCGAGCAAGCCAGGAACATAGCGTATAGAGACATCAAGAGTGAGTGTAGAGTTGTGTAGAGCTCGCTAGAGACTCTAATAGCGACCTCCGGCGCTCTACCCGAGCAAGCCAGGAACATAGCGTATAGAGACATCAAGAGTGAGTGTAGAGTTGTGTAGAGCTCGCTAGAGACTCTAATAGCGACCTCCGGCGCTCTACCCGAGCACACGGTGCGTGCATAGAGACATCAAGAGTGAGTGTAGAGTTGTGTAGAGCTCGCTGGAGACTCTAATAGCGACCTCCGGCGCTCTCCCCGAGCAAGCCAGGAACATAGCGCATAGAGACATCAAGAGTGAGTGTAGAGTTGTGTAGAGCTCGCTAGAGACTCTAATAGCGACCTCCGGCGCTCTACCCGAGCAAGCCAGGAACATAGCGCATAGAGACATCAAGAGTGAGTGTAGAGTTGTGTAGAGCTCGCTAGAGACTCTAATAGCGACCTCCGGCGCTCTACCCGAGCACACGGTGCGTGCATAGAGACATCAAGAGTGAGTGTAGAGTTGTGTAGAGCTCGCTAGAGACTCTAATAGCGACCTCCGGCGCTCTACCCGAGCAAGCCAGGAACATAGCGCATAGAGACATCAAGAGTGAGTGTAGAGTTGTGTAGAGCTCGCTAGAGACTCTAATAGCGACCTCCGGCGCTCTACCCGAGCACACGGTGCGTGCATAGAGACATCAAGAGTGAGTGTAGAGTTGTGTAGAGCTCGCTAGAGACTCTAATAGCGACCTCCGGCGCTCTACCCGAGCAAGCCAGGAACATAGCGCATAGAGACATCAAGAGTGAGTGTAGAGTTGTGTAGAGCTCGCTAGAGACTCTAATAGCGACCTCCGGCGCTCTACCCGAGCAAGCCAGGAACATAGCGCATAGAGACATCAAGAGTGAGTGTAGAGTTGTGTAGAGCTCGCTAGAGACTCTAATAGCGACCTCCGGCGCTCTACCCGAGCACACGGTGCGTGCATAGAGACATCAAGAGTGAGTGTAGAGTTGTGTAGAGCTCGCTAGAGACTCTAATAGCGACCTCCGGCGCTCTACCCGAGCAAGCCAGGAACATAGCGCATAGAGACATCAAGAGTGAGTGTAGAGTTGTGTAGAGCTCGCTAGAGACTCTAATAGCGACCTCCGGCGCTCTACCCGAGCACACGGTGCGTGCATAGAGACATCAAGAGTGAGTGTAGAGTTGTGTAGAGCTCGCTAGAGACTCTAATAGCGACCTCCGGCGCTCTACCCGAGCAAGCCAGGAACATAGCGCATAGAGACATCAAGAGTGAGTGTAGAGTTGTGTAGAGCTCGCTAGAGACTCTAATAGCGACCTCCGGCGCTCTACCCGAGCAAGCCAGGAACATAGCGCATAGAGACATCAAGAGTGAGTGTAGAGTTGTGTAGAGCTAGAGACTCTAATAGCGACCTCCGGCGCTCTACCCGAGCAAGCCAGGAACATAGCGCATAGAGACATCAAGAGTGAGTGTAGAGTTGTGTAGAGCTCGCTAGAGACTCTAATAGCGACCTCCGGCGCTCTCCCCGAGCAAGCCCGGAACATAGCGCATAGAGACATCAAGAGTGAGTGTAGAGTTGTGTAGAGCTCGCTAGAGACTCTAATAGCGACCTCCGGCGCTCTACCCGAGCACACGGTGCGGCGCTACACGTGGCAATCACCAGACTTAATTAAGTTAGTTTACCATAGGATTATGTTGACCCAAGACAAGATATTAATTTATTTGTGGATGATTCAACTGTTTTTTGTCTGTTATTACCATGGTAACGGTCATCTGAGTGAAGCTGGTTTTCGTTCATGCTAAAGGGCTTATTAACACCCAAAAAATGCAAGTTTGCTTAGTTTAAGTGGTTTCTAAAACCAGCGCGACACGGGCGACCGTAACCATAGCAATAACAGACCGAAAAAGTTTGATTCACCCATATATCGTACCCACATAACAAAACTGAATTGACCTTATCGTAGGGCTAGGTGAATTTGTCGATGGTGGATGTCTCGGCCAGGGATCGGAACCGATTTTTTTAGAAAAACCTCGAAATAGACCAATATTTTAACATGTTTTTATGTCTACTCAATATTGTATTTAATTAACAATATCGTATTATATTAAATTACTACATTAACAACAAAAAAAAAAACATACCGAGAAACGAAAAACAACGAATTAGAACCGTTATTTTGTATGAAGAAAAAACCGGTATCCGATCCCTGGTCTCAAGTTATTTATTTTAACGTTCTGATCGCTTCCCACAGGTGGGAACATATTCCTGATGAACGAGGGCCACTGCCTCAAGCTGGGAGACTTCGGCTGCGCCGTCAAGATCCGCTCCACTACTACCGCAGCCGGCGAGCTGCAGGGCTACGTGGGTACCCAAGGTAACCAGCCAGGGTCCGTCCCACAGGTGGGAACATATCCTGATGAACGGCCACTGCCTCAAGCTGGGAGACTTCGGCTGCGCCGTCAAGATCCGCTCCACTACTACCGCAGCCGGCGAGCTGCAGGGCTACGTGGGTACCCAAGGTAGGCTCCAGGGTCCGTCCCACAGGTGGGAACATATCCTGATGAACGAGGGCCACTGCCTCAAGCTGGGAGACTTCAGTGAGCTGCAGCTACGTGGGCACCCAAGGTAACCAGGCCAGGGTCCGTCCCACAGGTGGGAACATGTCCTGATGAACGAGGGCCACTGCCTCAAGCTGGGAGACTTCGGCTGCAGGGCTACGTGGGCACCCAAGGTAACCAGCCAGGGTCCGTCCCACAGGTGGGAACATATCCTGATGGACGAGGGCCACTGCCTCAAGCTGGGAGACTTCGGCTGCAGGGCTACGTGGGCACCCAAGGTAACCAGCCAGGGTCCGTCCCACAGGTGGGAACATATCCTGATGGACGAGGGCCACTGCCTCAAGCTGGGAGACTTGTCAAGATCCGCTCCACTACTACTGCAGCCGGCGAGCTGCAGGGCTACGTGGGCACCCAAGGTAGGCTCCAGGGTCCGTCCCACAGGTGGGAACATATCCTGATGGACGAGGGCCACTGCCTCAAGCTGGGAGACTTCGGCTGCAGGGCTACGTGGGCACCCAAGGTAACCAGCCAGGGTCCGTCCCACAGGTGGGAACATATCCTGATGAACGAGCCACTGCCTCAAGCTGGGAGACTTCGGCTGCAGGGCTACGTGGGCACCCAAGGTAACCAGCCAGGGTCCGTCCCACAGGTGGGAACATATCCTGATGAACGAGCCACTGCCTCAAGCTGGGAGACTTCGGCTGCAGGGCTACGTGGGCACCCAAGGTAACCAGCCAGGGTCCGGCCCACAGGTGGGAACATGTCCTGATGAACGAGGGTCACTGCCTCAAGCTGGGAGACTTCGGCTGCGCCGTCAAGATCCGCTCCACTACTACCGCAGCCGGCGAGCTGCAGGGCTACGTGGGTACCCAAGGTAGGCTCCAGGGTCCGTCCCACAGGTGGGAACATGTCCTGATGAACGAGGGCCACTGCCTCAAGCTGGGAGACTTCGGCTGCGCCGTCAAGATCCGCTCCACTACTACCGCAGCCGGCGAGCTGCAGGGCTACGTGGGTACCCAAGGTAGGCTCCAGGGTCCGTCCCACAGGTGGGAACATGTCCTGATGAACGAGGGCCACTGCCTCAAGCTGGGAGACTTCGGCTGCGCCGTCAAGATCCGCTCCACTACTACCGCAGCCGGCGAGCTGCAGGGCTACGTGGGTACCCAAGGTAGGCTCCAGGGTCCGTCCCACAGGTGGGAACATGTCCTGATGAACGAGGGCCACTGCCTCAAGCTGGGAGACTTCGGCTGCGCCGTCAAGATCCGCTCCACTACTACCGCAGCCGGCGAGCTGCAGGGATACGTGGGCACCCAAGGTAACCAGCCAGGGTCCGTCCCACAGGTGGGAACATATCCTGATGAACGAGGGCCACTGCCTCAAGCTGGGAGACTTCGGCTGCAGGGATACGTGGGCACCCAAGGTAACCAGCCAGGGTCCGTCCCACAGGTGGGAACATATCCTGATGAACGAGGGCCACTGCCTCAAGCTGGGAGACTTCGGCTGCAGGGCTACGTGGGCACCCAAGGTAACCAGCCAGGGTCCGTCCCACAGGTGGGAACATATCCTGATGAACGAGACTCAACGTTCTTACGTTTCAGTCAGTTACGTCAGGATATAATTAAACGTAAAGCGATTAAGACCCGTTTGTCTTTAAAATATGAATCCGTATCTTGTATTCCAGCTTACATGGCGCCCGATCTTTATAAAATATTATCAACTACGAGTGATTTACCTCTGATTAATACTGTGTTTTGTGCAGCGTACATGGCGCCCGAGGTGTTCATGAAATCGGATGGGCACGGCCGCGCCACCGACATCTGGTCGCTCGGCTGCGTCGTCACTGAGATGGCCAGTGGCAAGGTGAGCTGTCCTAAACCACACTATAATATACACCGTGTTTTTATTGATTTCCGTTAAATTAAAGGGAAGCTTATTTAGGTCAAAAATAATCAATTTCTCTAAGAAACTAGTGTCTTAACTCTTACTGTTATTGAGTTATTAAAAAAATAAGTTTAATGACTGAACAAGTGTATTGCAACCTTTATTACATCCATAGATATATGAAAGAGAGAGATTTGTAACGAAGCGAAATTGTAATGAGTCTCGGTGTCTCCGAGGTCGGGCCTTTGCCACGCTATGATTGGCTAAAGCGATACCATATGACGCGGCACTAGAGAGGAGGCTACGTCGATAAATTATTATCCATAGATATTTGATAAGGCCGGAATATTAAGAAAAACATTAAAATCGATCTATCATTTAATAAGAAATAAATACAGATTAAAATATCGCATTGGACGATGTATCTAATCTTTATAAACATTATGTTATCCGTCGCGCCCTTGTTAGCGCGAAAATACCGGCCGTCCTAGAGCCCAACGGTCTGGCCAGGGACGACGGCAAGAGGCCTGACGGAATGACGCTGGTGCCCTGGAGCATGGGCCGGCCGCTAGTTTGGGACGCCACCCGCGTTGACACTCTGGCGCCGTCCCATGTTTCGGTCACCGGCGTTGCTGCTGGCGCCGCGGCATCATTAGCCGAAAGTCTCAAGCGCCGCAAATGTGCTGCTTTAGGAACCAGCTACATATTTGCGGCGTTTGGTGTGGAGACCTTGGGGCCATGGGGGCCAAGTGAACATGGACTTTTTAAAGATCTAGCGGCTCGCCTAAGAGAGACCTCAGGCGACCAGAGGGCTGGCCAGTACCTTGCACAGCGTTTAAGTATAGCTATACAACGGGGGAATGCGGCCAGCCTTCTGGGTACCTTGCCCACTGACGGCGATTTAGGTATTTTTTTTTATTTATAGGTAGTTAAGTCCTTATATTGTTTGTATTCATTTTATGTCGTTAAATAATAAATTAGAAAAGTTTTTTCTTACTTTCGTGTCGGATCTGGTTTGTAAATAATAAACTACAGAATGTCAATTATAAACATATATTTATTTGAATATGAACAAAGCAATTTATTAACGACATTATCTTAATTGTGGCTGGGAATCACATGAACAAATAATTATTTAGACGGTTGTACCCTTAATAAACATAATGTTATCAGCCGTTTCCGCGATGGTCACGTATTTAAATAAAACAATTTCAACCTTTGACAACGGTTATTGTAAAAGGCTCAAAATAATATAATACGCGATATAATCTATATATATTGTTTTACCTTTATGAAGATAAGATATTGATACAAAGGTCAAAATGTGAAAGAAAAATTGAATATAATCAAATACATCAACAATTTATCGACCCTATTTGTCATCGGCATGGTCAGTCGTACCTCTAGTTCGCGGCCTGCTCGCAGCGGCCGTACCAAGAAATGACAGGACGGTTATGAATATCGCTAGCAATTGGATACATTGCACGGTCACTTACCAAATTGCAACTTGCTTGCTATTCTAAGCCGTCAATGTAAAACGCACATACAATTTGTCACTGAATAGTTCAACCAATTGGTACGCCCAAGTAAAATCATTATGACATTTATGTCAGCGGTTTGTTGTTAAATATTATTTGTAAAAATACGTGGTTTTGTCAACTAATAACTAAAAAAATCAATACTTTCATATGGTACGTGACTCAATAGTCCTTGAAATGTTTATTTACACTCCTATTTTTACAAGAAATAACGGCACAATTCGGCATTTTGCGGATATGTCCGAGCTCATTCTGCAGTCGCGGGTAAGTTGCGATTGGCTCATAGGGCGCGCATCTGTCACACTATAAAGGCCTATCGGCCATAACGCTGCGACATGTTCCATGCCACCGTTAGCTATCTATACTGATCTGTGATTACATCCTATAGTTACTTATTTTGACATATGCCGTCAGCAACCGTCAGTCGCCTGAGATCTTATTCTTAAGGTTCTCTCACACTTGCCATTACAATTATTATGTATGAAAACAAAAAAAAAAATTCCCAAATTAACAAAAGCCAATATACCAGGGAACTTCCATTAATGTCCCAAGTAACCTGTCCAATTTAACGGAAATCAATAAAAACACGGTGTATATTAGGGTATTACCTATGAAATTGGCGTTTTATATGGATGATTTAGTAGTCTATTTTCCATACAATGAATTACATGTATTTTTTATTGATGTCACAATCAAACTTCACTACACCTACGTTGGTTCGGTGACTGAAGTTGATATGTTATGAGTTATGACATTTCATAACTACTAAGCAGTTTTAAAAAGTAAAATACCGGTAGTCATTTTGGCTCATTACCGTAATAAAAAAGTACATTACGACACAAGTGCGAAAGATATGAAACGAGTGGCGATGTTTTAAAACACGACCGATAGGGAGTGTTTTAAATCGACACGAGTTACAAATTTCGTTTTTGCACGGATATCGTACGACGTTTTTTAGTACAGATGGTCTTCCGAAGTTTTGGACCTGACGTAAAATGACCCACTTCTCGCACTAGAGACTAAAAAAGGCACCATCTGTACTAAAAAACATAGAACTAATGTCAGTGTCATCGCACCGGGTAAAAGATTACTTCAACCAGTTAAAAAAATCGTCGTTTCATTATTTGAGTTATTTGTTTATGTACTGTGAAATTGACTTCCGATATCTACGCAGCCTTGTAAGTTTCATTTCCCGGCGTCTGGAGTAATGTAATATTTCATTAAAGCAGAGTTAGACAAAAAATATTCTGAGATAACATTTGTGTTCCAGATTAATCCAGATTGCATAAAAGGCGTATAATGTACTTTTTTGCAATCGATCCATTTAATTTCTTGTATCAAATTCCAACGTTTCACAAATTTAATTTCAGAGGCCATTCTCAGAATACGACAGCAACTACCAGATAATGTTCGTGGTCGGCATGGGGGGCCGCCCGCTCATTCCCGAGTCGCTTTCCGAAGAGGGCCAGCAGTTCTGCCTTCTCTGTCTCACACACGACCCCGACAAGAGGCCCAAGGCTGAGCAGTTGAAGCTGCATCACTTCCTCATGGTGAGTATATAGCTGTCCCCGTCGCTCTCGGAGGGCCAGCAGTTCTGCCTTCTCTGTCTCACGCACGACCCCGACAAGAGGCCCAAGGCTGAGCAGTTGAAGCTGCATCACTTCCTCATGGTGAGTATATAGCTGTCCCCGTCGCTCTCGGAGGGCCAGCAGTTCTGCCTTCTCTGTCTCACGCACGACCCCGACAAGAGGCCCAAGGCTGAGCAGTTGAAGCTGCATCACTTCCTCATGGTGAGTATATAGCTGTCCCCGTCGCTCTCGGAGGGCCAGCAGTTCTGCCTTCTCTGTCTCACGCACGACCCCGACAAGAGGCCCAAGGCTGAGCAGTTGAAGCTGCATCACTTCCTCATGGTGAGTATATAGCTGTCCCCGTCGCTCTCGGAGGGCCAGCAGTTCTGCCTTCTCTGTCTCACGCACGACCCCGACAAGAGGCCCAAGGCTGAGCAGCTGAAGCTGCATCACTTCCTCATGGTGAGTATATAGCTGTCCCCGTCGCTCTCCTCGGGCCAGCAGTTCTGCCTTCTCTGTCTCACGCACGACCCCGACAAGAGGCCCAAGGCTGAGCAGTTGAAGCTGCATCACTTCCTCATGGTGAGTATATAGCTGTCCCCGTCGCTCTCCTCGGGCCAGCAGTTCTGCCTTCTCTGTCTCACGCACGACCCCGACAAGAGGCCCAAGGCTGAGCAGTTGAAGCTGCATCACTTCCTCATGGTGAGTATATAGCTGTCCCCGTCGCTCTCCTCGGGCCAGCAGTTCTGCCTTCTCTGTCTCACGCACGACCCCGACAAGAGGCCCAAGGCTGAGCAGTTGAAGCTGCATCACTTCCTCATGGTGAGTATATAGCTGTCCCCGTCGCTCTCGGAGGGCCAGCAGTTCTGCCTTCTCTGTCTCACACACGACCCCGACAAGAGGCCCAAGGCTGAGCAGTTGAAGCTGCATCACTTCCTCATGGTGAGTATATAGCTGTCCCCGTCGCTCTCGGAGGGCCAGTTCTGCCTTCTCTGTCTCACACACGACCCCGACAAGAGACCCAAGGCTGAGCAGTTGAAGCTGCATCACTTCCTCATGGTGAGTATATAGCTGTCCCCGTCGCTCTCGGAGGGCCAGCAGTTCTGCCTTCTCTGTCTCACGCACGACCCCGACAAGAGACCCAAGGCTGAGCAGTTGAAGCTGCATCACTTCCTCATGGTGAGTATATAGCTGTCCCCGTCGCTCTCCTCGGGCCAGCAGTTCTGCCTTCTCTGTCTCACGCACGACCCCGACAAGAGGCCCAAGGCTGAGCAGTTGAAGCTGCATCACTTCCTCATGGTGAGTATATAGCTGTCCCCGTCGCTCTCCTCGGGCCAGCAGTTCTGCCTTCTCTGTCTCACACACGACCCCGACAAGAGGCCCAAAGCTGAGCAGTTGAAGCTGCATCACTTCCTCATGGTAAGAACCCATACACAGACCCAATATGGTACCCAGGTTTCTCCAAGACAGCAGAACGTTTAGCCAAGATCATCATCAGACTATGATAGTCCACTGCTGGACGTAGGCCTCTCCTGTTAACTATACGTATAGACGCATTACGAGGTAAATACCCATAATCGCCACGCTGTGCAAGCGGATTGGCGATCATAGTAATGTGTCCACTATGATGACGCTGCCCATCATCAATCTTTTATCAAATAATGGTCAGTGACACTTCAATCCGTTACTCGACTTTTACGACACCCGCAGGAGGAGTTGGGGTGGTGACAAATGTATTCTTACTGCCGTCACCACACGGCGTCACCACAAGGCTTAGCCAAGATGCCAATCGCTAACGCTTAATTGTGAATTCATCGTGAATGAAAGGGAATTAATTGCCTTAATTAGAAAGAGTGACAGGGAATGAAAACTACTATACGCTATTGATTGTCAGGGATTGACGGCTACGCACCCTGTTCTGCCTGCTTTGTCTAACTCAACTGTTGGAGGATGAACAATATTGCTTTGCTCTTCCGCGATACAGAATGTGTAGCTAATTAGTGTAACCCGCTATAATTACTTGCGTATTTTTTGCATGCAATTAATTTTCCCACCCTCCCGCCGCAAAAATAAATACGCAAATAACTATAACAAACCACCACCAATAACACTATACTCGACACGTGTTTCGCCTCTCTACGAGGCATCATCAGGAGTTGACGATGTTGTCGGTCTGGTGTCCGGCAACAGAATGAGCTGTCCTGTCTGGTCGGCCATATTTATAACCTCACCCTGACCCAGCCCCCTACCCCCTTCTCCCCCCCTGGCAACGGAAAAAATTCGTAATAACGGCGATGACGCAACATTCAGCTGCTCGTTAATAATTACACCTCTACCGTTGTACCTAACTATTTCCAATTGTTCCAGAACGTTCACATTTACGTTTGAACGGAACGGAACGGACACCAGACCGACAACATCGTCAACTCCTGATGATGCCTCGTAGAGAGGCGAAACACGTGTCGAGTATAGTGTTATTGGTGGTGGTTTGTTATAGTTATTTGCGTATTTATTTTTGCGGCGGGAGGGTGGGAAAATTAATTGCATGCAAAAAATACGCAAGTAATTATAGCGGGTTACACTAATTAGCTACACATTCTGTATCGCGGAAGAGCAAAGCAATATTGTTTATCCTTGAATATGGACTTCCGCAAAGTAACGCCTGATTCAATTAATCAACTGTTGGAGTCCGGACCTAACCACTGGATTGAGCTCCATAACCCGAAAGTCCTCTCAACCGAGCGTATACATCATAGCCGAAAAGTACGTGAAGCTATTGAAATTAAGAAACATCGGAATTTTAATCAAAATGAGGGGCAAGGAATCTCATCCGCGTGGAATCCCGTGATTTACAAATGTAAGCGTGGTGAAACATCCATTTTTAAGCCATTGGATGTTGTGAGTGTTGTGTGTAGGCCTAGTAACAACCCTAGCCTAAACTAGTAACTGGAGTTCGAGGCCAAAGAATCTACGAAAATATTGCCACACCAATGAAATGTTTTTACAATAGTAAATCCTTATTTTCTAAAAACAGACGTTGAGATATGTTATTTATTGGTAATTTTAATTCTTTAATTTATAGAAACAATATTATTTACTTATTTACACGTAAATATAAGATATTTTAATAAAAACTTAATTATCCGCAATTATTAGTAGCAAAGTTGGTATTGCGCTGGTATCACCTCAGGTGTTAATAACATTTGGTACAGCAATTTCACTACACATAAATTAAAAGGTAGGTATGGTTACATTACTAAGCAGTATAAGTACTATACTATACTATTACTAAGCAGTTTTAACCCGTAATAAGGCAGGGGTGCGTTATTACGGGTTAAAATTATGGGAATGAAATTTGGAAATGTAAAATAAAAACATTTTTGTATTTTATTTTTTATTTGTCTTCTTCATCTCTTATCCTCCTGAGTCCTGGGTAAAAATCGAGTAAACTCCCATAAAAGCTGAGAGGGCTTTATGACGCCCAAATAATTTGTAAAAGAAATGCTTAAAATATACCTTTTAGAGTATATAACCAACTTTGTTCCATCAAAAATGTGACAAACTCATTTTAAACCTTAAAATAAGCGACAGTAAGTTCGGGACTCAACACTGATGGTGTTATAAACGACTCTCGGCTTTTATGGGAGTGTACTCGATTTTTACCCAGGACTCAGGAGGATAAGTGATGGAGAAGACAAATAAAAAATAAAATACAAAAAATGCTTTCATTTTACATTTCCAAATTTCTTTCCCATAATTTTAACCCGTAATAACGCACCCCTGCCTTATTACGGGTTAAAACTGCTTAGTAATAGTATACTCGTAGTACAGTACTTATACTGCTTAGTAATTTAACCATACCTACTGTCTTAACAAATATGGCACGCTGTCGTATGTGTTCACTGGTAATTCAACTTCTTTTTAAAATAGGCTTTGAAACGTTGGCTCTTATCATTTTAAGTTCTTTATATGAAAATTTTGTCATATCAATGTTAGTTAAGAGAAAAGAAAAGTTTTTAGGTATTTACGTGTTTTTAAGAAAATCCTAGTTGTGACATCCATATTAAACAACGATTATTTTACGATTATCGATTACGATTTTCTTGCCTGCACCTATCAAACCTCTCTTTTTGGCCCAGTGGTTGACTGGTAGAGAATGCCTTAAGGCATTAAGTCCGCCATTTGTACTTTCATTTTGTGCAATAAAGTTTAAATAAATAAATAAATAAACAAAAACGTGTACAAACATTACACAGGTATTATAATGTTTTTATTAGGAATTATTTTAAATAAATTAATTAAATAACAAAAAGGTTGTGGAAACCTGAAAACTTTATTTGACAATGACATAAGAGACTTTGACGGATTTGACAATAACGCATCTGTCGTAGTTTCGTTGGCCTCGAACTCCAATTACTAGATTAGAAGTGAATAATCAAGATCAAGTGCGGGTAGTTCGAAAAACCCGCGCAGCTCGAAGGTGTTGATACATTCTCTCGCCAGTCTGCCTGCGACCACGGGTGTAACGTCATGCCCGAAACGTCAGGATATAATTAAACGTAAGTTTACGCGATTAAG
This sequence comes from Thaumatotibia leucotreta, assembly GCA_025490895.1. Taxonomy (NCBI): domain Eukaryota; kingdom Metazoa; phylum Arthropoda; class Insecta; order Lepidoptera; family Tortricidae; genus Thaumatotibia; species Thaumatotibia leucotreta. Next base: position 29,607 of record JALPQI010000952.1, on the reverse strand, counting down.
ACCCGTTTGTCTTTAAAATATGAGTAATAATCGTGAAAGTTTAAATCAATATATTTCAGATTCTCCAAAGGACAACAGTTCTGCTTCTCTGAGTATTTGAGTTGAGAAACAAACACTTTCGAATCGTCATAAAAATAATAAAATGATAAATACACGCCCCGTTCTAACCCTACTACCTACAAACAAATAAAACATGGAAGCCGCACGCCATTGCCTTTCAAAAACGGTCCTGAATTTTAGTTGATAAGTGTCACCTCCTGTTAAATGCATGCAAACCGCCATTTAAAAATAGTTGTGATTGGTCCATCAAATTTTTGATTGGCAATATTCAATAAACATTTGTCAAAAATGTTGCGACGAAATATGCGCGGTGTCACGAAAAGCGCTTTGGACTTCATGGGCATGTACTTTGGTATTAAATTTAGTTATTTTGGTTTCAGGTGAAAAACGACGAAAACTACGAATGCCAGCCCGGAAAGTTCCTATAAAAGATGACCACCTCAAAATATGAAACTCGTTACCCGTTAACAGAATGAATGTATGCTAAAGTAATGAACAAATTACACAAGACAGTAATACTAGTAGTAGTCATGAGACGAAGTCAAGTGCTTTAATGCCTAATTATGTACATACGAGTATACTGCTTTATCTGGGTCAAAATTCTTTTCGTTGTCTTATTTTGTGCCCCTAAAAAATGTGACGCAGTGATGATTTTTGCATGAGATGATGTTTTGTTTTCAATTTCTGATGTATGGATTTAAATCTAGCGTGAAAAAGAATCATAAGTGCACCGGTTTTTTTTATAAACTGAGTCGAAACAGCAACTAAAAGCGTGACAGAGTGGTATGAAACAAACAACGAAAATAATTTTGACCAATCTATCTAAATATCATACCTCCGTGATGCGTTTTTGAACCGCATAGTATGACAACGCATGATATACATACATATATATGAATTATGATATTTGGGTAGATAAAGAACATTTAGATAATGAAAGTAGTATAATTATATGACTACAAATAAATGGCGGAAACGTATATTTATGCAAATAAAAGTCCCAAGTTAAATATGCCATTTATGAAAAAGTCTACACCTACAAAGTTTAGTAACAATTAAATTTAGAAAAGAGGATTACTGAAAAAAATATTTATCTGGTCCTTGTTCTCGCACTAACCTTTCGTATGCCGATGTCAAAAAAAATATTGAATTAACGATCTTGAAGTTTGTAATTTAATGTCCAAAAGGCTTCAGACTGATACGTCACAAGGCATACGAAGAGTTAAAGTGCATGTTTAGATATTCGCATCGATATAATTGATTGCGACTGTACAACTGTAACACAGTTTAAGTAGAACACATTTGAAGTTAGTAGGGTATCAACGTTTCATTCCAAAAGGATGGATTAATAGAACAAATGAATTCGTGCACTGAGGGTACTTTGACTTTTTCACTCAAGGCCTAGTGTTATAGTACAATTCGGTGACTTAAATAGTGCTTTAATAGTGTAATACTTATTTGGGCCAATGAACTTCTACACCGAAATTTTTTGTCACTTAAAATATTATCGAACTGGGTTACTCACGTATTTAAGTCGATGATTACTCGACATGTTTCGACCCATTAAGAGGGTCCTCGTCCGGAGCACCCTCGGCTAAAGCCCGACGCGTACGCATGTCGAGCAATCATCGACTTAAATACGTGAGTAACCCGGTTCGATAATATTTGAATTTGTTTGAGTCTCACGTTAGTTATAATTCTACAATTTTTGTCACTTGTACTCGTATTACTTGGTGCACTATTGGTATGACTTAAGCGGGATATTTACCATGTGAATTGAAATGATTGAAGGGTGCTTTAGAACCTTGTCAAAATAACGAGCAGTGACTAATTTCCTACAATTACAGCGTCACCTTGCTACGGTGCCTGAGTGGACCAGGGTTCTAATTGGTTCACTGTGCAATTTATACATATACATTGTAAGAAACGTGATAATAGTACATTATGATACAAGTGTGCTAAGTTGATCATTATACTCGAGGCGGTATTGTGCGCGCGAGCTGCAAGCGAGCGCGCATAATATAGCAGAGAGTATAATGATCAATGCACACGAGTTTCATACGACGTTTTTCAACACACTTGCGAGGAATAACCGACTTTTAGTAACACTTTTACTAACCTTTGTTGCTAGGTAATTACTACTTACTTAGGTACTATCCCAAAGTTACTTTTAACCGTTTTATTTTATTCTTGTTCATTACTTGAAGTTCATAATTCACATAAAAGTAATAACAGTAAACACAACCATGAACACAACAAAATAAACGCAACAAACATTTGAAATCCACTCCACTCCGAAGAACAAAATAAATACAAAATTACAAATGGTAACTTTAAAACGGCGCGCGCATACCTAAGGAATATTTAAACGCGCGCAAATTTGTGAGGCAGCAATCCTATCGACAAACAGCCAATATAAAAAAAAACTGCGAATCATTAACGTTTATCATAAAATAAAAATACGATAACTTTACATTTAATATAATTACTTGATAATTTGGATGCATAATTTAAATATTTTATTTATTTATTTACGAAAATGTATAGTATTTTGAAATAATATTCTGGATTCCGCTATTTCTGCCACATGTCAACTCTTTGGTCAATTTAAAAAATAAATATAACCTGACTAAATTCGAATGCTTCATCTACATGACATAATACTTGCAAATGTTTGCAAACGTACTTGGTCGGGTTACGTTATTACCGCACTAGTACAATAACGTAATGAAAAAGCACGCGTGTTTAATATCTTGGATTATGAGCCTAATAGCGGTTCAATAATACCTACGTTACGAGCAAGTGTGTTGAAAAATAATTTCGAGCGTTAAGGTCTTCGCACATTATAACTCCACGTTAACGCGTGTTATAATGTACGAAGACCTTTACTACATAAAATTGTGTCGGTCTGAAAGTTGAATGGCTCATTTTACGAAAATAAAAGATTATATATATATATATATATATATATATATATATATATATATATATAACATTTTAAACGTTGTAATACACTGCTATAGATACTGAAAATGATATATTTAAAGGGTAAGCGGAAGTGTAATTATGAACAAATGCATTTATTTTTCGATTTCTTTTCCCACCAAAAACGAACAAAGCTATACAAATGCAAACGAATGTCTGCCCTCACCATTTGCCGCATTAACTTTAGAATTATTTGTTTAAATCGGTATTGTAACTATTTCGTAACGGCCATATATTGGAAGAACATACGGTAGAGGAGTAATAGGTTTTTTGGCCGCTATGGGAATATACCCAGTATACCTACTTAATTTCTTTTACAATTATTCGTCTAATTATGATTGAAGATTATGAATTAATTTAATTATAAATTGGGTACGTACTTTTGCAGCCATCATATATAAGATTCCGATTTATTAGTTAGTTAATTATATTAAATCTCAATGCTGTGTTTTTACTATAATTTAATTCATTGTGAATACATTTTATATATTTTTTACTCAACCTAATTCAGTGTTGTTTTTAAATATATCGATCTTCATTATTAATTTTACATGAATTTTAAACCTTACCAAAATATTAAGGCCAGCATTATGTAAATTAAAATACAAAATTGTTAATTTCTGTTGTAATGATGTAAATTTCTGACTTTAGTCACATGTTAGAGAAAAGGTGTACGTTTTACTTTAAGATAATGACTTAATTGTTGTATGTATATACTTGTTTTATGTTGGACGAGATTGAGGAACAATAAATATCAATCAATTATTTTGTCTTATTATTGTCTGCAATTCTCCAGAGTAAGTAGCTACTCTTATCAGATTATCACACGTAGAACATTGTAAAAAAGATACTCCTTTCACTTCGTTATGTGGGAAATGAAAATGGCGACAATAGAAAATTAAAATGGTTTATTTGTTAACAAGTTTTTATCCTCTCCTCTGTCTCATCTCCTCTGTTTGGTGTTGAGGTGTGAAATATGTTTATATGTATGAAATAAAAAATAAGGTTAACGAACGAGTGCTCGGCTTTGATCGAATAAACATTAGGTATGGCATAAGTGATGGATGGGTACCATCTATTGGGCATAATGTTGAGATTGTTGAGCATTGGTATATTAACCTTACTTATTTAAAAAACACTTTTTTCACGTTTTTACATTATTTTAACGATTTATTTACGCTGTGTCATTCGCTAGGACCGCGTCACGAGTGCAATGCAGTACTCGAAACGTCGGAGGTAATTTTCGAAATAAATGGATACGCGATTGTAAGTCCCGTTTCGCCAAAATAATGCGATATTTAGAAGTACCTATTATATATCTATGAATAAAACGCCTTTTCTCCAATAATATTTATTGAGATAACATACAATTGACATTTGACATACAATCTACTGATATGTTTAGTTACTTGCGCTAACAGATATGACAATTGCTTAGGGAGACCGGGGACGGTAAGCCCCTAAAATGACTTATGGCATGGCAAAAATGAGAAATTTTCATTGACTCTTATTCCATTATTCTTATATTAATACGATCGACTACGTATAGTCCTGAAAATAAGTCTTCTCTGACTGATTTCACAAATTTCTTTTTTAGGGTACGAAATGTATTTAATAAGACAATATATTGTTCTAAAAAAATAACAAGTGAAAAAAATTTATGTTGTTAATTATTTATGTAGGAACTTATTTTGCCGAGGGTGGTGGTAAATATTGGTTTTCATGGACTGATTAAAACCATACAATAATAAACAAATAAGAAACAATAACAATATTGATTACTGGAAGTCTTTTAGGAGTATTTTGCAGTAATACCTATGCCTCACATATCTTACAATTTAAAAACGGAAGTATCTTTCTAAGACAAGGGTTTCTGACCTTTTGTAAGCAGTACTGCATGAATGTACGATTTATAACATAACATTTATATTTAAGGAACAAGTTTCCCGCAGGCCCGATTGACCCCAGCCTCCCCTACTGCTAACGCACAGGTACTGGTGAACTTAGCTACACTAGAGAACAGTCAAAGGACAAACAGTCTGACATTTTGTAACCTACATAATATATGTACTTATGTAACTTCTTAATTGTACACAAGACACAGGTAAAAAACAGATCAATGTGTAAGGGATCTGTTGCTGTTAACCTTTAAGAAAAGAAGAATACAAAATATATAATAGACAAACATAAACAGTGGCGAATGTATAAGAATAAAACCACTGTGATTCAATTATTACGTACATACAATTCATAGTTAAAATACACGGTGCTCGCGAGCATTGCGAAAGATTTTAATTATGTATTCTAGACATCAAAATAAACAAAAAATATTGTGAGACCTAATGTCAATTCCGAACAAACGTTTTTTTTTAATTTTTTTAATGTTGTTTAACATTTCCAGTGCTTTTTATAATAACAACAATTTGTTTAAGTTATTTATTTGATTTTTTTTAGGTACAGGTTATTTCGTCAAGTCTATTCGTATTTTTTGATTGTCAGACAGAAGGTGTGGTAATATTAGAACACATTGTGGTAGCATTGTAATCAAAAAGAAGTTTTATGACGAGTTACATCGAAAAACTTATTTCGGGAAAAGGTTTATTGTCTATGAAACCATGCTGAATCCAGGAATTTTTAAATAACATTAAAGACTCTAAATATGGTCAGGAATTCGGCATTAAAATCTTTCGGAATGCTCACGAGCAAAATACACACATATAAACACATGGTTGAGTAGGTAACCATCAACACTATCCCACAGTCGGAGCACTTTTGTGGTACACATTACGGAAAACTATCACGCGTATAGATTTATCCTTGTAACATAGTAATTTTAATTCATATGTAAATGTGTTATCAGTCAAAAAAATATAATTTTTTCACCTTTAAAAAACATAATTTTGATCAACTACTAACGCCATCTGTTAGAAGAGGTTGGAGAGCTACAACTTTGTCAGATAACTCTTTTGAGCGACGCTATAGACTAGTACTGTCTAAGTGACAATGCAGCCGATTCCACAATCTCACGGAATTACCGTTTATATCTGTATTATAATCAAAAACAATAAGAAGAGTGTACAATTATATAAATTGATTATGGTTTATGACAAATTTTTTTAAATACCGAAATTAAAAATTAGTAAAATGGACTAATAATACCGCTTTTCTCGTTTTTAAATATTTTCACATTCAGTTAAATATTGACAGGGTCGTACCAAATAGAGATTGATTATGTGCTAAATTACATAAGTTACAAAATACAGACGATAATTTTATAAATTACTATAATTCCAATACGGAACCTACAGTAAAGCCTAACAATTATATTTCAAAGCATTTTGATACACACTTTTATTAGTGCTTCGTTCTATAACTAACGAACAATCAACAATATTAGTGATACTACTTTTTACCACATTGAAGCCATTTTAATATCATACTCGATAAATATATTACTTGCGCCCATTTTAACATTAACTAAATTCTAACGTACGTAGGTACTGTCGCCACCAGATGTATTGGATCGACCAATGTGCTCACAAACATTTGAGGTATCTAATGCCATGTCATTAGTTCATTACCATATATCATAAGAAGCAAATATAAATTTGTTAAAGACGTACGTAGTAAAACAGAATGTTCATTTGGTTTTCTACCTACACATGATAAGCCTTTAAGAAGTTCATCATTACAGTGCATGATTGGATATTTTTGAAAATCATGGCCGCTTCGATATATCTGAAGGCGACTGTACAGCAAAAATACATCTTGTGGACGCTCAAATTCAGAGTCCTGCCAACTAAGAGTAAGCCAGGTTCTATTTATTATACTAGATGTCGCTAGTGATCTCTAATTGCAGATAGTTTCACTACAATTGGTAACAGTTAACTTGTTGATTATGTATTATGTATGTATTGACCATTCATCATAATAAAACCAAATCCCATAAAAATATATCAATATTACATCAAAAACACATTTACAAATTAAAAACATACAATAAACATACCTGTTTTAATCATTTAATAATAGTGTTAGATAATCATAAGTAAATAACTATATATATCTTGTATATATAGTAATGAACAATAAAACTTTGAGATCATTTTCACGACTAAACACATTTACCGACTAGTTATTATATTTGACGCTAGATGTCGTTGTGCACCTAAGTTGAACGGGCGACATCTACCACTCAATCATTGCACTGCTCTCAACATTCACTTACGACTACAAATCTTACACAATAGGACATTTTGATATGTATCCGTTTCACTTACAACTAACAATTGATATGTTTTTGATATTCTTGGTCATGTCTAACATGATCGTTGACATTTGATATGTATAAGTTACCTTACAAACTACCAATTTAGGGCTACAACGATTAACATTTAAATACGATTTCCACTTAACATTCATTCTAAACAAATATTTTTATAGGAGTTTCTTCTGATATTTATTGATAATCATAATTTAACTGTTTTTTTTTGTTTTTACGTAAAGCATGATGCTAACGTACATTGACGAAAGTTGGGATTTTATTTACATGTATTCGAGATAAATATTATTTTATATGCAATTGGATTCAGTTAATTAACTATAAGTTTTATTTGTACCTATTGATTTATAGAGTACTAGTAGGTAGCAGTTAGATGAATTCATTAGCTTGATATTATACAAATGAATTATTAGTTTCAGTTACTTATTTTATAATTTTAACGAATGATATTAGTTTTTCAGCATAATATACCTAATCAGATGTCATTTTCATTTCATATGAATGATAGTTTTAGCATTGATAAACTTTGTAGCAAAATTGTATTGTGCATCAATAGCGTTTTATCCAACTTCAATAATAGTTTTATTACCTATAAGCATTAATCATTATTAATACTGTTTTTAATAAAAGTTGAATATTTACTAAATTTAGTAGAAAATCAGTACGGTAAATATAATAAATAATGGTGTGAAATAAGAAATAAATTGTTTGTACAATTTAGAAGCACCGATATGTGCGTAGGTAACTACTAATAATTATAGGCTTAATAATTATTTAAGCATTAGAAATTTTAATTGAGACTTCCGGTTCAGATATTTATGCTCCTTTATGACAAAAATACGTCTCAAATTTTATTTTTAATATATTAGAAAGGATTTTCTTCAAAATAGCAACAATTTACAAAGTGACAACATATGTATAGAACATTTAAAATTAATTGAAATAGTAACTGCACCTATTCTACGTTAGGTAAATTTTAAATAACTGGGTAATACTATCGCAACACATTTGTTTTTCTAATAATTTTTATAATGTGCGTCTCGCATAAAATATGACGAAGTATAATAAACGTCTGCATATAGGTCAGATGCCATAGAACCCAATAAAATATTATCCAGTAATAAATAATGTGTGCATCTAATGTCACATAACAATATAAGTGTATAATTATATATCTCAAATATTTAAAAATAATAATTTTATTATTCACTCACTAAACTTTTCATCATATTTATCACAAATAAATCTACTAAGTAGTATAGATATCAATCATTGCATTTGAAAAAGTTAACACTCAATTTTTACTTATACATATTATTATGTAGTTTTTTTGGATTTTAGATTATATTCAATAAATTGATCTAAATCGTGTAAACTAATTAATTTGACATAAAATATTTAAGCATTTGAACATTTACACCTACATTTTTAAGGACAATTTTTGATATGTTTTAGTTCCCTTACCATACATTTTTTTTCTTAAAACTACAAAATGTGCGTATTACATACGGGATAAAATAGAGAATTTTGTAAACTGTAGATATTTAAACATTTAAAAATTCGCTTGTAAAGCGCGCAACCTAAGTTCTAATAATGTTTTTTTTTATATATTTAATATTTATCCAATACAATTGACAAACCAGACACCGACAACTGCACTTCATCGAATTAAAGGCTTCCTTTGTTTAATTTTCCATGAAATCCATCCATCTAGTAACACCTTTCGCTTTCGTGCAACTAACAAATTCAGTGCATATTTTATCATGGATGAAGCCATTTTAGACGTAATTATTTAAAATTTTCAAAAGTTGAGATCAATATTCACTTTAATCACCTACAAGCCAATACATGTACTTATCCCCGAATCCTGTCAAAAACTTCGATATCTAAGCTCTTACCGTGAAAGCATTATAAAATGAGATAACTTGGGACTGAAAGTTTACCTGTAAATGTAAAATAAAGAGTTGCCACGTTAAAGGATGGTAATTCAGAATACTGATTTTCAAAAGGTCTATCAGCCAAATTCTTAGATATTTTTCGCTTCGCTTTTACCTTTTATTGTCCTGTGCGTCACTTTCGTCCTTTGAGAACGTGACCACAAAAACGGGACCATCAAGCCTGACTGAACTATTTTACTACCGGTAAGAATCTGATTGTCAGGATATCGAGAACCTAGGTCCTCATGTCTTAGGTCTGCCGATGCTGGAACATGAGTTTCATGGAGTCCAGGGCTTCTTCCAGCGACTGCCGGAAGGCCTCCGTGTTGGTGACGCTTGAGGACACGAAAGAAGATATGCAGAAGATGACGCTCTCCTTCTTAGGGTTGTAGCTGCAGCCGTAGCCGTCGGGGACCACGGCTCCGTAGCCCATGAACGTGCCTTCTGTGGTGGTGGCCACCTGGGAAGAAGTCCGGAAGTCTAAGAGTAATTTCTGGGAGCTTTTACAAGAACAAAAGGTAAGCTGTACAGTTACTTATGTGACTGTCGCCTTCAGATAATATATATCGGAGCGGCGGCCACAGTGCTTAGAAATATCTGAACGTGCACTCTAACGCCCTGACAATAGAGGTCTGTTCAGATATTTGTGAGTAGCCTGACCGCTCCGATATATTTGATGGCGACTGTACAATTACGATGTCAGTTGATCCGAGACAGATTAGATTTAAAAGTAAGAAATATCTATGAATGTACCTAGTAGAAACAACTTGATAGAATCAGCCGATAGGCCGTTAAAAACGAGATTCGTCTCTGTGGTCACTAGGCCGAAGGTCCATCCTCCCATTTATCGCTAATTGGACACCCTACTCTACTCGCAGATAATTGGCAGACGATCACATGACGATCAAAACAGCGCACTGGCGCCATCTAGTATCGGAGACAAAAATTTTATTACCTGACTAGTGCTCAGTTTGAATTCGTTCATCAGCTTGTAAGTAGGGTCAGTGAAGAGCTCGGGCAGCGGCCCCTGCGCCCGCGCAGTCTCCCGCAACCCCAGCAGGTGGTTGTCAATGCCACGGCCGAGGATGTTGGCTTCCATGATCGCGGTCTGCTTCTTGGCTGCTTCTTCGAAGAGCTCGAGCTTCTTCTGTTCCTAGAAACCGTACAGTTGATGGAAGAGGCCATAGTGACTTATGATTGTTACGTTTTTTGTAGCGAGATCTTAGCTATGTGTGGTATGGCATCTTATTTTGAACATTCCCTGTCTTTTATGTCATTAAGCCTTGTAGCTTAGTTGTTAGTAAATTTACGAGCGAAGTTAAGTTGATGAGAAAATAACTTATAATTCTTCATTGAAACTTAGATAGAAAAGTGACATATTGGTCTCAGTTCCCATAAGTTTAGGGACAAAGCAGCAGAATAAATTGACATCGTTCGACGCTTATCATCAATAACGCTGCATTTCAAGGTACTACCCTATCTTAATTTGAATTTTAAGAATGGATCGTTAGAATTAAAAATACATGCAAAACACATGCAGCGTTGTTCATGATAAGTAAATTTTGTGTAACTCTACCTCTTTTTAGTGATTAGAAAAACTACGCCTATGAAATATGCACACACTTGTTTCTCACACAATCTACGATTTGGAATCTAGGTCACATGGTTTATTAAGACTCAGCTCTCGGTTTTCGGAAGCAACAGTCATTTCTCAAACATTTGCTTTATGCTGATGGTAAAATCGTTGCTATTGACCCTTAATACACATTAACAACATAAGTCTAACTATACAATTCAAGCAAAATTTCTAACTGCAACTAAACTAAAGCAGAAGCCTAAAGTCTAAAATCATTTTATGTAGACATGTAGATTAGATTCTAATACAATACTTACCTACCTACGTAAAATAATGATAGATACCTATGTACGTATTTGCGAAAATAACCATTTTAGAATGTTACATTGTTACATGCAAGAAATATTGCCCAAATCTACTTACTATAAAGTATTTGATATACCTACCTACAAATAACCAAAAATTTAAATGTGCATTTTAAAAAGTAAGAAATCTAAAAAAAAACCGTTTCAAATGTCTGATATATATACCTTGGAACTATATACAATTTCGACTGATAATAGTATGGTAGCATTTTTGAATTCGTTAATTTAATATTCTATCGATTCTTCAACAATCATGACTACAACATTCAGACTTTTGTGCAACATCTGTTGGTGTTACATACCATTTTTATCGATAGCGATTTATGCTAAAGTACCTACACGAAATTGCCGATGAAGATACAATACATACATGTAACATTTTATTGACAGCGAAAATCAAGCACCCAGATTCCGATGACATCGATGGCTACAAGCGTCTAACAGCAAAAGTGCGCCATGTCAAGTTCCTCACCCCGTACAAATTAAAAGACACCTTTTTCTGGCTATCATCAGCGTCGGAGAGGGGCGGTGTCTCGTCAGCGCACATGGCCTTAGCCCACGCGTGGGCCGGCTGGTGGGCGGAGCGGATGTTGTCCACGCGGCCTTGGAGGAAGCGGCGGAGGGACGCGGATTCGTACGTGGACACCAGGTGTCCGTACATCCTGAGGAGAAAATAAAACTGGTCAAAATTCATCAACTATAATGAAAACTCCCATCGCAAATGATTAGCTATCGGCTATAAAAACGAACAAAAGATTAGCGCTCCCGTGTAAATAAAAGACACACGGCGATGTTTATAGTTACTCGCTCAGCTATGAACTGTAAATAATGTCGCAGTGCCTAATCGACCCAGTACTTTCAGTCGTTTGTTAAATACAAAGGCGCCGCATCTCAAAATCAGTTACTTTTGCATATAAAACTCTAACGTGTACAACATTTAATTCTAAAAACAAAAGCAACTGATTTAGGAATGTGGCACTTTTATAATTAACAGACGTTCTATAGCCTGTGCTATTCCAAGCTTGATACTAGAAGAGTCGGGTATTCTATCGTAAATAGGTAGGTACTTTAGAAGTAGCAGGGGTAAATCCAAGAGGCTGTAACGATAATAATTATTTTGTGTGTTTTGGAATGAATTAATCAATGCAACGTCAACATTTCGTATGTCTGACCTAGGGTCCGTTTCTCGAACTACATTAATTAGAAGTCTCTTTTTAATACTATTAGTTAGATAGCCACATTTCATTACAAGTTACAAGTGTTCAGGCTCAGGCTAGGGACCTATTTCTCGAAAGCTTGTAATTTGTAATACAAGTGGAAGTCTCTACTAATTAGATAGATTCAGACTATTAATTAGATAGATTTCCTCTTGGAGATCTATCTACGAGTAATTAATAATATTAAAAAGAGACTTCCACTTGTATTACAAGTTACAAGCGTTCGAGGGGTTATTCCCACCTGTTACCACCAACTTGACACCAGTGGTAACAACTGGGAATTTTTTTCCCACCTGTTACCACCAGAGTACTTGGTGGTAACTACTGGGAAAAAGAATTCCCAGTAGTTACCACCAATCACTTTAGTGGTAACTACTGGGAAAAATAAATCCCAGTTGTTACCACCAAGTACTTTACTAGTAATGTGCTTGTTTTTAATAGAATATACACAAAATACTTTGCCAGTTATTAATAAGGAGCTAATTTTATGAATATTACTTTATTTATAAAATATCTTATTAACCATCGAATTTAACTAAAAATGAATACATTTTGAAAATATTCTTTAAAATAAAACTATGAAAACGGATAAACTCGCGTATATTAACTAATTTTAACTTCATTCCGACGTTTCGAACACTTTACAGGGTTCGTGGTCTGCGGATGATTGATGAACTGGATGCGAGTTTATCCGTTTTCATAGTTTTATTTCATGAGTAATCCTCGCGGTAACCGAAGAAAATATTAATATTCTTTAAACTTTTTTTTTAAATATGTTGTCAGTATAACCTACTCTGAATCTGAACCAAAAATATTAAGAACGGGATGACGGGTGACCGGCTCGTAGAAGGGATAACTTTCATTTTTCATCGTGTTGTTTTAACTGATTACGAATCTCAATCCTTTTTTAAGATTATTATAACTACTACAAGGTTTTAGGTACTTACACGAAAAATGAAATATTGAAATATTCTTGTTTTGAATAAAAAATCAGTGTAATTCCAATTATTTGTAGTATAACATTTTATTATAATTATAGTCTCTGGAAATTGTTACCATTGTATAACAAAATTTATGGCTACTAGGTATCCTATTGCAATAGGATTACTAAATATTAACTTAGTGGTAACTACTGGGAAAAAGAATTCCCAGTAGTTACCACCAATTAGTTTAGTGGTAACAGTTGGGAATTTTAATTCTCAGTTGTTCCCAGTGGTAACAGATGGGAAAAAAAATCCCAGTTGTTACCACTGGTGTCAAGTTGGTGGTAACAGGTGGGAACAGGGATCGGAAACCGTTATTATTTTCAAACCGTTACCATACGTCAACCGCAAACCATAATCATAAAGTTTTTGTTCTCATTAACCGATACTTCTTAATGTTCTTTGACGGAACGCTTAATGGCCGATTCTGTTCTCAACGAACGGAATAATAACGGTTTTCCTAATTCTGTTGTAAGAGATGAACTGTCATGTCATGTTCTTCTTATAAAGTTTCCGTTACGGTTAATGTTCTTTCAAACGTTTTTGGCCGCGAACGCTACGTTTAGTGTTCTTGGGAACGGAATAATAGTGGTTTTCCTGTCAAAATTGATTTGAACAAATAGACAATCACATGTGGTGCCTATTCTCCGATTAATCGAGATTGAATGTCGTATGGTTTGTATAAGGAAAACGTATTGAAATGACGTTTCGTGTCGTTTACTATTTTAATATTTATGGATACTGGAATAGAGACCCACTAGAAATTTAAAATCTGTTCCAAATTTAAACGCAAAACCGAACGTAGTTAAGGAAAAAGGACGCAATACACTACAATCTGCCAATTTGTTTTAAATCCTATGTCAAAAGGAAAAGCCATCAATTTAAGTGACAAAGTGGCACCTTTTCGTTTACCTTTTCACCGCCACGTCAAAAAATAAAAGCGAGCAACACACGCCAAGCAACAAATTGCATGTAAACAACTAACTCAACAAAGTAAGTATCAGCTTCGTAGTGTTAAACAAACATATATTTTATCAGTTATATCAATTCATTGGCGGCGAAAAATAGTACATTGTGCATCAAGGGAGGTAAGTACGGAATTACTAACGAGAGTGTTAGGCTTTTATGACTCGAGTTAGTATTCCGCTTACCGACCGTGATGCATACAATGTTTTTCATCACACTTGTCGACAAAAAAATAAGTTTTAAGACAAAATATTATTAAATGACGTACTGACGTTTCTATTACTCCCTAGGGAATTTCACTTTTCTATTATTCCCGCTACGCGCGCAAGCAATGGCGCGCTTAGACAGCAAGTGTGATGAAAATGTCCTTACCTACTGTTATCAGGAGGTAATGTTATGATTACAGTCACGTTAATTCCTATAGCAAGGCTAGCATATCTTGTGTTTAACATCAACTTGCCGCTACACTTCTCTTTTTAATCTATACAATTGAAAAAAGACGCGTAGCTGCGAGTTGCTTGTTAATTCAGAGTTTGCAATCTGTCACCAACCTCTTTTGAGAAACTGAACTTGCTTTTCAAAAGAGGTCGATAGATCTGAGTCCGTAGCTATGTTAGCTAACGTGCCGTTTTATTCTCTTTGGTGCCAATCGC
The DNA here is from genome assembly GCA_025490895.1 of Thaumatotibia leucotreta. Taxonomy (NCBI): domain Eukaryota; kingdom Metazoa; phylum Arthropoda; class Insecta; order Lepidoptera; family Tortricidae; genus Thaumatotibia; species Thaumatotibia leucotreta. The sequence goes on along the minus strand of JALPQI010000952.1, from coordinate 14,583 downwards.
TACGCTACGCTGAGCAGGTAGTGTATCGTAGTTTTCTCTCTGTCACTCTTTCTTATTGGTGTGACGAAGACAGTTGAGTTTCGTTCGCGACTGAATATTAGCGATTGGCATATTGGCTACACAACCTGTTCATATAATCATTTCATCGCCAACACCGTTAACTAATGTGTCTTGATGTTTTATGAATAAGGCAATTGGACTGGATGCGTGTAAGAGTTACGAATAAATGCAAAGTCATTTGCAGACACCAATAAACTAACATGTTTTACCACAAAAATCAACTATATTCCAAATAGCTGACTGGTGAGTCGTGAGACTGGTGACTTGCTTCAACCTTTTCAACGCCACGTAAAACTATAAAAGCTAAATTTGAACTTTACGCACGTGCATAGTTACATATTATTTTGTGGATGGTGACTTACAAATAGTCTTTGGCGTTGAAACTCTCTTGTTAATCAGTACCTACCAATATATCAGTCATTGTCCAATCTAATTGAAACCTTGTGGACGGCGATAACGGTTATGTTGGTAACACTGTTTCAACGCCAAAGACCGATATACAAGTCACAGATCAATAGAGACCTAGTCGCACTTGCTTATAGTTTTTGACAAATTCCTTTGTGACACTTTGGTGGCGTGGATGGAGTGACAGCTGCTGTTTTTGCCGTGGCATTGAAAAGGTTAGTGTTATGATGAGGTAAAAATTGTATTGACAGCGGTATCGTCATGGTTCGTCTCAGTAAACTTAGCACAGGATCAGTGCGACAATATGTCGCCGCGAGATAGATTATCCATCTCCCTTTTATTCATATTGTTGGTAAAAGATAGAAAATCTATACATGTAGCGATAACATACTGACATAGCAATCATGTGCTAAGCGTACAGTATAGTTCGAGAAATATAAATTGAACGTTTATTTTTACTATAATGTAGGTAGAAAGTTACCAATTTATATTTCACGTACTGTACTCTCAGTCGTCGTATGTCAAGTTCTTAAATTGATGCCGTTCTGATTGTGTCACTAATTTTTTATAGTTAGCATATAGTATAGCAAGATAGTAGTTAGAGCAACACACCCAAAGAAGATGTTGACGAAGGCTTAAATGAGCAATATGAAATAGACAATACAACAAATTACCAAAGTTGATATAGTTGACCCCAGTTAAAATGACGAATCAAGAATGGGTGACAAAGACAGATCGGGACCAATTCAAGATTTTAAGAAAAAACAATTGAGACGTCACTGAAAATAAAACTAAGGCTGCGTTTCACCAAACTTTTATTCGAAGAATAACGCTTTCTCTCAGATATATATATATATATATATATGTATGTAGTGCTAAAGTACTATGGAGATTTGACATGACTATTCGAAAATAAGCGTTATATTTCGAATCAAAGTTTGGTCAAATCGACTAAGTGAAACACGTTCACGGTCCAGAATCGAAATCTTTGATAGAGTTAACTGGGTTGGCGTGTGTACCTACTAAAACTAAAAAAGGAAAAAGACTATATATATTCATATTTATTTATTCGTGGTTAGCTTGGTCTTCCACATTCCAGCGTTTCACCGCTGCCGCTGGAGTCAGCATATGAGTATATGACCGCAGCTGATCTGATGATAACGAGTACTTTTGCGCACTGAGGTTGCAACGCAACAAATACTCATCACTGCTATCTCAAAGGGAAAAGGATTCTTGCTATATCAAAGGGTTCCAGGGTGGCTGGCACATACGCGGGTTAGGTCCTTTGGCATGGCATCTTCCACTTTCTTCTATGCTGGTATACCAAGGCATCCATTCAGGTGTCTTCATATCAAAGGGTCCATGGTATCTAAGGCTGTGGAACACGGCACCTCATTAGTTTGATTTGAGCGATTAAAAAAAATTACATTCTTATGGCGGCCTAACTATTTTTAGTATAAAATAGATTATGTGAGAAGCAACACCAAGTATGACTTTTGCGTCTATCTTCATATATTTGTTTGCTAGAGCTTCTTGAGTGAGGTTGGTTATTTGGCGGGCAAAATCTTGGCAAAATATAGACATAATTTTTTCAAAACAGGGTGGTATTCAATGAAAAAAAAACCCATGACCTGTAATAAAATGACAACAGTAGATTACATTGATAGTAGTTTTATTGGAAAAAGCTAATCAGAAAATAAGTTATGGCTTTGGGCAATTTTATCCAGTACTTTAGCAAACGGACATTGAAAACATTGCCCATCATGAAAAATAGCCTACAGTTGTCACTTTCAAGTTTTACCACTTTATGAAAATAGCGGAGGGTAATGTTTTTTTCAGTAAATTACGTTTTTATAACTCCGTTATTTTATTTTACGTGTACAAAATGTTCGGAACCAATAACTTTAGGTACTCTCAATTGTCAGTTTCGTTATCTGCTGCTTCGTTAGTGGGCTGATATTTATATCAATATTATATTATCTTGATTCCCATTCAAAAAACGGTTTTATTATTATTGCATTAAAACAAATAATACATTTTGGACTGTTTTACTTCACTAGTATATTAATACTTTGAACAAAAGTTAAACGTCTTTAGTTAAGATATCTACTTAAAAGTGACAACCCTAGCATTTGCGAATTGCGTTAGTGGACCTTGTATGAAAAAGAGCGAAAACGGGTAGGTAACATTGCCCAACCAATTTACTCAAAATTGTTTATACTTATCCCTGAGTTATAAACATGAAATGGTAGAATTGCCCAAAAACCTTCTGTGATCGTAGTATTATTGTCATACGAGCTATTTTTAAGCACTAAATTGAGGTGGGCAATGTTGGTCAAGAACGAGATTACTTTGCTCGCCTTCTATAGGTGCATTCAGACCAAAAGAACATTCGCTATTCTAACCTCCCACTCTACGAAATTCGATCGTTACACAAAACGTGATTGGTTGATTTCGTAGAGCGGGGGATAGAACAGCGAATGCTCTTTTGGTTTGCACGCACCTTAACACGATGAACGCCACGCCAAAAATGTAGTCTTTCCATTGGAGCCACAGGGGTCACCGGTGAGCCTAACCATGTTGAACCATTGGGGCCACGGGGGTCACCGGTGAGCCGTCGCGAGGCTTCATTTCAAACCTGTTTTACAGGCCACCGTTCACTTATTCCATCCGAAAACGTATGCAGGGTGAGCCGTGTGGCCCTAGTAGTACACCAAACGAAGGAAACTCAGAGGAAAAAACTCGTGTATAAGCGAATTTTGGCATAGTTGTAGGGAATGGTGTTTTAAACCACATACTAAAAGTACTGGTGGTTAGGGGTGGAGCTAACGGGGGGAGAGGGGTGTAAAGGTCCTTATTTTTAATTTTTCGTAAATAACTCGTAAACCGTGGCTTGTAGCAAAAAACGTTCTAGTACATAAGTAATCTACATAAAATTCTCTACAAAAAAGATGTACGCATGTTTCCTCTGGGATCAATGTGTCACGAGATAAGAAAGCAAGAAGATGGACACTAAAGAAAAAAACACATTTGTTTAAGTAGGTATGACACATACAGAATGCTCGCGAGCATTCCAAAAAATTTTGATGCTCAATTCCTGACCATATTTAGAGTCTTTAATGTTATGTAAAATTTCCTGGATTCGGCTTAGTTTCAGAGATAATCAACCTTTTTTTCGAAATAAGTTTTTCGACGTAACTCGTCATAAAACTTCTTTTTGATTACAATGCTACCACAACCACAATGTGTTTTAATATTACCACAACTTTTGCCTGGCAAACGAAAAATGGGAATAAACTTGACGAAATAACCTGTCCCTAAAAAAAATATTAAAATAAATAATATAACAAATTGTTGTTGTGATAAAAAAAAAATAAAAAAAAAAAAAATTGTTTATTTACCAGAAAACCTTAGTTACATAATAATGACAATATCTTGTGGCTCCACACTAGGCTATGCCTGTCACGTGGTAGCCGGAAAAGTACTGGAAATGTCAAAAAGTATTCAAAAAGTCTAAAATAAAAAAGAAAAAAAAAATTTTTTTTGTGGTATTTGACATTAGGTCTCATAATCATTTTTGTTTATTTTGATATCTAGAATGCATACTTAAAATCTTTTGGAGTGCTTGTGCCCGGGCGCGCCCTGTATGCTTATTTGTAAAAATAAAATTCCTAATTATCTTCTAAACCTAAAATATTCTCATAATCATCGTCAAAAGATTTTAACTATGCATTCTAGACATCAAAACAAATAAAAATAATTATGAGACCTAATGTCAAATACCACAAAAAAAATCTTTTTTTGTCTTATTTTTTGACTTTTTGCATACTTTTTATCATTTCCAGTACTTTTTATCATAACAAAAATTTGTTAAAATTATTTATTGTAATATTTTTTAGGGACAGGTTATTTCGTGAAGTTTATTTTTTGACTGTCAGGCAAAAGGTGTGGTAATATTAAAAAACATTTTTATAGCATTGTAATCAAAAAGAAGTTTTATGACGAGTTACGTCGAAAAACTTATTTAAAAAAAAGGTTGATTATCTCTGAAACCAAGCAGAATCCAGGAAATTTTACATAACATTAAAGAATCTAAATATGGTTAGGAATTGAGCATTAAAATCTTTTAATACTCGCGAGCATTCTGTATGTGCCATACCTACTTAAACAAATGTGTTTATTTCTTTAGTGTCCATCTTCTTGCTTTCTTATCTCATGACACATTGATCCCAGAGGAAACATGCGTACATTTTTTTTGTAGAGAATTTTATGTAGATTACTTATGTACTAGAACGTTTTTTGCTACAAGCCACGGTTTACGAGTTATTTACGAAAAATTAAAAATAAGGACCTTTACACCCCTCTCCCCCCGTTAGCTCCACTCCTAACCACCAGTACTTTTAGTATGTGGTTTAAAACACCATTCCCTACAACTATGCCAAAATTCGCTTATACACGAATTATTTCCCCCGATAGGCAACTTTTGGTCTTCGTTGGGTGGGCTATAGAGAAGATACGAATTGCCTTGGTTCTTTTGTACTGTAAAGGACTTATGATTTTTTCGTCATTTTGTGAACTTAGTTAAGGTTGGCTTACTCGTCATAGATAAAATATAGTTGAAGACTTGCAAATAAAGATTTTAAATATTGAGTTTGGTAAAAAAATAAAGTAAATTAGTTTTTAATGTTTATAATTATTTTTTATTTACCTAATTTTAAGCATATAATACAACTTTTAGTTAAGTTTAAAAATAGGTAACGTCGTCGACTTACTCGCTATCAAGATGACACTAAAGTTTAAAAAAGCTTGTATTCTTGAGCTTTTCATAAAACAATTTATCACAATTGGCATAGTAAACTTAAAGGTACCTATTCATTATAATTATAATTCTTATCAAAAGTAACAAAAGTACAAAATCATAATTAGTGAGTTCTGTCATGGTTTTGCTCCGGAATTGTTTAGAAGGAAGCTACTTTTTATATCGAGGGGGGGCATTATTTCCAGATCGACGGAGTTGCTATGGGTAGCCCTGTGGCACTGGTTTTAGTAAATATCTAGATGGAGCATTTTGAGGCCAGCATAGATCTGCAACCATGGGCAGTGAAATTATGGAAGCGGTATGTCGATGATGTCTTCTGCGTTATGAGAGGTGGCAAGCATGAAGTTGAGCAATTACTCTAGTATCTCAATTCCATTCATACTAAAGTCAAATTCACATATGAATTGGAATCGGAGCATAGTTTGCCTTTTCTGGACGTGAAGGTGATAGGTCGAGATGATGGTTCTTTGGCGCACACTGTTTATAAGTAGGAAGCCCACACACACAAACAGGTATTTGAACGCTCTGTCTCACCACCACCCCGGCAGCTTCAGTCTGTGGTTAATTCTCTAAAGAACAGAGAACATGACATGAATTTCTGGAAATTGAGTTATCGCACGTTCAGGAGGTTCTGAAGAGAAATGGCTACATAATGAACAGACGGCAACCCAGACAAATACCGAGGAAGAAACATTCAGATGTTGCGAGGCGACCAGCATTTTTGCCTTATGTCAGGGCTGTAACGGACAAAATAGGTACGCTTTTGAATAAGTATTCCATACCAACCGTTTATATGCCGTTATCAAAGGTGTCATCTAAGGTATCTAAGGTCGCCTAAGGATGTTTTACCTTATCACACACCGGGCGTTTATATAAGATCGATTGTAGCTGTGGTAGTTCCTATATTGGGGAAACTAAACGCACCATAGCGGAAAGGGTCAAGGAACATATCACGGCTGTTAAAAAGCGTCAAACGAATAGGTCTGCTGTGGCCGAGCATTTGTTGGAGTCTGGATAAAAAAATCTTTACTTTTTTTTTAAATACTTTTTAAATACCAAGTTTTAAAACTTCGCGATCATTTAGCTCGTAGTTGGCAAACAAGTACGTAAATTCAAGTGTTATTTAAAGGACTACTTCAGTTGGCAAAAAAATACACGTGATATTGGCTAGGGGGGGGGGGGTCCTGAAAATATCACCAAATATCACCATGGGGGCTGGGGGGGTTTCAAACATACCAAAATCGTATGACGTGATTAATGGACAAGCCCTACCTAATATGTATACCTACAGTCACTGATCTAAGCAATGGGCGGACAGACAGACGGACTACCGCACGAAACCATAGATGAAGAGTGATAGAGCGCTGACACACTCTAGCACCATTCTTAGAGGAGTATGCTGACGGATAGACAGACGGACTAATGGACAGACAGACGGACAGACGGACATGGCGAAACTATAAGGGTTTTTTATTTTTTTTATTTGAACTACGCCCGATCATAACAATTTTTTTTTTTAACGAAAAAAGTGTTAACGCTTTCACAGCCAGTAACAAAAAAGCTCGTTTAAATTTGAATTCTAAAATGTTATTAACAGAGTTCTTAATCACAATTGCGGAAATAACGCATAATTTATTTTTATTTTTTGTTACTGGACATTGTTTTTTTTTTGTGTTTGTTAAGAATTATTTCTATTTCTAGACGGATCCAAGAATAGATGGATGGAAAGAAGGACTAACCAACAGATAGATAGACAGTCAGACGGACGGACGAACAGACAGACAGACTGACATGACGAAATTGTAAGGGTTCCTAATTTACTACGGAACCATAAAAAGTACTTACACCCAGAATAATTGAAAAGGCAATCATTTCAAGTAATATCCGGTCGAAATATGTTTCTTTGCAGAAATAAACGGGCAGACAGACGGACGGACAGACATACAGACCGACAGACAAACACACAGACAGACAACGGATGGACAGATGAACAGACAGACAGACATACAGACACATAGACACACAGACAGACACTCAGATAGATAGACAGAAAGATCGACAGATGAACAGACATACAGACAGACAGGCAGACAGACAGACAGACAAACAGAAAGATCGACAGATGAACAGACAGACGGCAGACCGTCAGACAGATAGACAAACAGACAGACAGACGAACATGGCGAAAATGTAAGGGTTCCTAATTTACTACAGAACCGTAAAAAGTACTTACAGCCAGAATAATTGAAAAGGCAACAATTTTAAATAATATCCGGTCGTAATATGTTTCTTTGCAGAAATAAACAGGCAGACAGACGGACGGACAGACAGATAGACAGACCGACAGACAAAAAGACAGACAACGGATAGACAGATGAACAGACAGACAGACAGACATACAGACAGACAGACGGACATGGCGAAAATGTAAGGGTTCCTAATTTACTACAGAACCGTAAAAAGTACTTACAGCCAGAATAATTGAAAAGGCAACAATTTTAAATAATATCCGGTTGAAATATGTTTCTTTGCAGAAATAAACGGTTTAACAGACGGACGGACAGACATGCAGACCGACAGACAAACAGACATACAAACACACAGACAGACAGACAGACAGATAGATAGACAGCCACACAGACAGATAGACAGAAAGATCGACGGAAAGATCGACAGATGAACAGACAGACAGACGGACAGACCGTCAGACAGACGGGCGGAAAGATCGACAGATGAACAGACAGACAGACGGACAGACCGTCAGACAGACGGGCGGAAAGATCGACAGATGAACAGACAGACAGACGGACAGACCGTCAGACAGACAGACAGACAAACAGACAGACAGACAGACAGAGGGATGAACAGATGAACAGACAGACATACATACAGACAAACAGACATTCCAAGTAATATCCGGTCGAAATATGTTTCTTTGCAGAAATAAACGAGCAGACAGACGGACGCACAGACAGACAGACCGACAGACAAACAGACAGACAACGGATGGACAGAACGGAAAGATCGACAGATGAACAGACAGACAGACATACAGACAGACAGACGGACATGGCGAAAATGTAAGGGTACCTAATTTACTACAGAACCCTAAAAATATCTTACAGCCAGAATAATTGAAAAGGCAACCATTTCAAGTAATAACCGGTCGATATATGTTTCTTTGCGGAAACAAGCGGAGGGACAGACGGACGTACAGATAGTCAGTCCGTTCAGATAGACAGACACACAGACAGAGAGACAAACAGACAGACAGAAAGATCGGCAGATGAACAGACAGACAGACGGACAGACCGCCAGACAGATAGACTTACAAACAGACAGACAGACAGACATACAGACAGACAGACAGACAGACAGACAGAGGGATGGATGCAAAATGCAAGGGTTCCTAATTTACTACAGAATCCTAAAAAGTACTTACACCCAGAATAATTGAGAAAGCAATAATTTGGAGGAAACAAACGGACGGACAGACAGACATACAGACAGACAGACAAACAGACTGACAGACAGACAAACATACAGACAGACATACAGACAGACAGGTGGATGCACATGGCGAATCTGTGACGGTTTCTAATTTACTACAGAACCCTAAGAAATACACCCAGAATAATTGTAAAAGCAATAATTTCGAATACTATCTGGTCGAAACACGTTTCTTTGCGGAAACAAATGACCGTAGGTATAGACGGACGGACAAACAATCAGACAGACAGAGAAACAAATAGACATACAGACAGACGGATGGACTGATAAACAGAAAATATACTTTCATTCGCCAAAGAAATGTTCGTTTAAATTTGAAGTAACGAGCTAAGCCGAGTTTAGACCTGGGTCGCGTTTTATAAAGTTTCATTTTACAATTTCGCTGTTTGCCTCTCTAACGCACGCACATAATATATTGGCTAGAAAGAGAGACAAACGGCAAATTGTAAATTGTAACTTTATAAAACGCGACCCTGCAAGTTTTTGAAAAAAAGAGTTGTAGATATTTGCCACTAATTCCTACCAATATTTGCCGTGTGGTGATGGCAGTAAGAATATATTTTGTCACCACCCCAACTCCTCCTGTGGGTGTCGTAAGAGTCGACTAAGGGATTGAAGTGTCACTGACTATTATTTGATAATATATTGATGATGGGCAGCAGAGTCATCATAGTGGACATACTACTGCGATCGCCAATCCGCTTGCCCAGCGTGGCGATTATGGGTATTTGCCTCCTAATGCGCCTATACGCATAGTAAATAGGAGAGGCCTACGTCCAGCAGTGGACTATCATAGGCTGATGATGATGATGATTTGCGTCTAAAAACTTGCGGCAATAACTTGCAAGTGTAAACTCAGCTTTGTGTCTTTTCAAAAGGGCTTATTTCTACTCTGGCAATAAGGATTATTTTTTCTATATTTCCATAAGAGAAATTATCTCTATTGACAAAGTGGAAATAAGCCCTTTTGAGAAGACATTCCACAGTTACGATATAATGAATTCATAACAGAACAACATACGTAATTGTGGGACAAAGTCATTTTGCGTCCGGCGGAATGTAGCCAGCAACGCCTCACGCCATATTGCTAGTTGTGCTAAGCTCACCTGACGCCAATAGAACGCGACTCCAAGCATCGGGGTTCCATTAAGGGAAATAATAGGAACTGCAACTGTCTTCTTGAGCAATTCACGTATCGTACCTATCACTATGTTGACTATTCAGACGAGTGGTATGCACCCATAACTGCGTAGGTATTAGGAGTATGAATGCAATAAGTACAGGTTATAGTAAGTATATATATTTATTTACCAAGGAGCCGAGCCGATATTACAAGACTGGTGCCGGTAGTAGACCAACATCGGGCGTCTTACTCCTCCGTCTTACCTCCTTCTCATTAAACTCTAAAATTAACATAGAAAGAAATATCTACTAATCAGAAAGTTCACAAACTTACCATTATAAACATAATTATTTATGTATATCATTAGACATCAGCCTAACTTAATACTCAAAACTTAATTTTAATTATAATTAAATATGAACATTATGTCGGAAAAAACATTGACATCTCAGTCAACAACTCGTTGTCAGGTAACCAATTTCCAGGCAAGTTCCCGTCGACGGCGCTAGGAGGCGCCAGAATTGCTAGCACATATTGCATCCTTTCACTTAATTCAATTTAAACCTTTTTCATCATGCGGCCAATACCACACGTCAAACCTAAATGGCTAGTCAAATGAAATAAAAATACGAACTATATTCGCGTGGAAAAGAGAGAGCGAGTGGCGGCATGTTTACGTCATCGCGAACAGTTTAATAATGGTTCACGGAACTTTATTTTTCGTTCATCTCTAGTAAAGGTAACCAGAAAAGTTTTGTTCTTTCATATAAATCATATAATGTTCTTGTCAAAACCGTTATGTCAAAGAACGGAATTTTTCCGTTCATCTTGAATATTGTGAACCAGAAATATTGTGTTCATCTACAAAACCTTTATCGTAGTTAACCGTTACTAATACGAACGGAATTAATAACGGTTAAAGAACAATACTGCCGTGCAATTCCTAAAACACAGTAACTGACAAAAGTCGATTTTGAGATAATAGCAAAAAACAGTTTTAAAGTAATATATTTTCCAAGATTTGATAGTTAATGAGATTTTTTTTAATGCAAAATAAAGTATTTCATTCATACAATATGATAAATAAAAAAATATATGCTTCTGCATTTTCTAAAATTAAATATGTGCTTTTTTCAAAATTCTGTGTTTGTACTGCGCTTTTAAAAACAGGGAAAAATATAACAATTACTAATTAAGACACAGTAAAATGACCACTTACTGCACAAATTTAGCGTGCTTTATTGAGATAGACGGCATTTTACTGGTTAAACTGCAGTAAAAGGGACTAGTATACTGTAATTTAACTAGTATTTTGATTGAATTTTCGTGCTACGAACTTCATTCACAGCAGTAAAATATAGTTTTTTTTAATAAAGTCATTAAAATACAACAAAACTTTTTAACAGCATATCATAACTTGATTATTAAGAAATTCAAACACGCTTATCAAGTTTCATGCCAATGTGTGAAACAGAAGGAAGTAAAAAACGATTTGAAAGTTACTTGGAAAATGCAGTTTATTTAGGGTTTTGTCGTCAGTAATACAAAAATTGAGGTTTATTACCACATTTTCTTAAGCAATGAAATAACAATCAACTTTAGGTACCATAATCGGTTGTAATCATAGCAAATGGCACATTATATTTAGACTTACATTGATTTCAATGAGTAAGGTCACGACTGATTATGGCGTAGCACTTCTACGGTTAATTTAAATAAATATACTTTTTTACGTATTCGTGTCACTTATAAATCAAAAAGTCTTTAGAATACGTAGCGTAGTACTATTGTAGTAATTGGTCATAATGAATTGTCATTAATGTATGACACATTATAGGTTTTGTTATGTTTTTTTGGAGAAGACTAGGAAACAAAGCTTCGTTAAAGCACCCTGTTAATAAGATAATTAAATGAAACTTCTTTAGTCATAACTCTAGAATCGCCGGCCGGTTTGTGGAGGCCTTTAATAACCTACCTACAGTATTGCCACCGAATCATAATAACATTTAAGAAAAACAACTATTGACGTGGCATGACAGACAGTGTTAAACAAACATCTTGACAGGATATTACTAAGGAGATGATTATTTAGAAAATAAATTAAAATATTATTTTTTGTTCGGTAAATGAAAACAAAAAAAACATTTTTTTTTAAATTTCTTTTGAAAGTTAATTGTTTTGATGTTAATTAACGTCCCTTAAATATCCGTAACTAATTTAATAACACCTTATAAAAAATTAATAATAATTTACTTTTATATTTTATGTTTAGCTTTGAATTTAAACTAACATAAAGATAAATTAACAAATGTTAAATGCAATTTCTAAATGCATCTGGAACTACCGTATAAGAAACTTAAACCAAAAAGTATGTAGCAATCTTATCGAATCCCAAAATAGGTAAATACAAATTCCTAAATACTCGATTATTGACGGTATTCGTATAATTCATATGTATAATCTACTTTGTACTAGACGTGTGCGCCGCGCCGGCGTCACGCCGCCGCCGACCTTTTTTGCCACGCCGCCGCCGCCGACTAATGGTCGGCGTGAAATCGGCGTGGCCTTGACTGAATAACAGAGTTATTTCTTATGGGCTAAATACTACACACTAAGCTTTGTATTTGCTTTATGTATTAGTTGCTGTTAAAAGCCTATTTGGGTATTATATGTCGCTTGTAGGTATTTATTTATAATAAAAATACTAGAAGTACGTGTGAACGAAAAGATTATAATTATTATTGCTAAGAAGGAATTTACAAAGTTTGCCATGTATAAAATACATTTTTAATGTTGCTAGACTTTGTGTCTGGAACATGGATTTTGCAACAGTTGCTTTCGAGTATTATCACTCATTACCCATAGGTTCTTAGGCTCGACAACTTCCAGCCTCCTGAACAAGCCGGTTTCGGTTTCTAAATAGAAAAGCTTTAGCACCGTAAATCAGATACACAAGCAACGTCAGGATATACCGCGAAATATAACTTGCCCCTCAGGTTAGCGTTCGTGTTCGTGGTCTATGAAGCATTTGAATTAATCGAGACCTGGGCTGTATTACAGTATCTTCAGCGGTAGCAAGTAGACTACTCTTCATTGCGTTGATAACCCATTTCTGGGGGTTGTGACTTATCAACTGATCAATTTCTCTTTCACAATCTTCCACCAACCACTCCAATTTTCCGCAGCATGAATCACTTCAGAAACCCGAAAGTTGAGTGAGGTGTGAGGTGCGGATCTGGTCTCTCCAGCGCATGGGGCTCCTTCCTCTCGACCTTTTCTTTCCAATCTTTCTTGTGGCAATACATTTTTGGAGGTCTTCTCCAGGTTTGCGGGCTATGTGTCCAAAGAACAACCAACCAACAAACAGTAGAACAAGTATGCCAAATCGGCTCGAATCATGACCTCTGAAATGCAATTCAGTTTACGTTCGGCTAGCCAATTTTTGACAGTTATTCTATGCAACTTACACATCGCGATTCAGTTTAGGTCCTAAACTGAATTGCATTAGGAGATCGTGGTAGCCCCCTAGTTCGTCTTAAAGACCGGTATTCGAAATCCAGACCATTGCAGCGACGATTAAGACAGGGATATGTCTTGTCCCCAAAACTGTTTACCTACTGTTGCTTTGGAAGATGTTTTCATGATTTTGGACTGGAATGGGATGGGCTTGTCATCAACTTCGGTTTGCCGACTATAAAGTTATATGGGCTGAAACCATGGATAACCACCCAATGAGTACGAGTGAGGCGAGCTGGCGCGCCTCTGTGCAGCCCTAAGTGGAGTTCGGCCCTTGACCTTCGCAAGGGATCGAAACGAACCACACAGTGCCACATCGAAACAGGGCCACAGAGTGTCACACTAAACAATTGAGTAGCATGGGAGCACTAGGCTCTGGCAGCTCGGCCTTTAGCCTCGTCACCTGGCGTGCCTCTGTGGGAAGCTCTAGGCCTTCACCCTTACGCGAAACTGGGCCTTGAGATCTATTTAGATACAAAGACGTGTTTGCGCGCCTCTGCGTGAGATGGGTGGGTGGGCCTTCGCTGGCGTTGAGACGGTTGTGAAGCGTAATTGTATAGGAGAGCACTGAAATCGTGACACTCCGGGCCTTCGGCCTTCGCGGGCTTGACGTCTCGCCATCGGGTCTTCGGCCCTCAGGTTCGGCTTATTTAGATACTAGGGTAGATAATAGATCTTATTGTGATTAAGAACGTTTAAAAGAATTTTGCAGTTGTAAAACGTGGTTATCATTTTTTTGCATATTCAAATTTAGTTAAAATGTAAACCGAACAACTATTATTTCAGCGTTAAATCTAAATAAGGCCAAACACTATAACTTAATGAAAATTAAACAAGTCTGAGAAGAAGCATCTAGCGGGCCAGCAAGGCGGTGGCAACAGACAGGTTACTGCTGGTCTCCTGTTCGTTGCCGCTGCGATTTGGGCTCTACTTTTCACTTACGATCAGGTGGAGTGAAGCCACTTGTTGTGCCAATATAAAAAAAGTATTCATGTATTTGCAATGGATCTGTATTATCCGAAGTATCCGGATCCGCTGATTTTCGATATCCGCATTATCCGAATCTTGAAAACTGACAGATGTTGCAAACCTTAGTTGAGAGCCCCAGAACTGGAAGCACCAACGTAGCTCAAAAAATCGATGAACTGAA